>JAMPIV010008454.1:0-206768 GCA_024509875.1 Oreohelix idahoensis | reverse complement strand
ACTGGCACAGATAGAAAAAATATGGCATGGACACATTTCATAGACAGACAGAACATAGTACATACTACATAGTAGTAGTGGCATGGAGACATAGCCATAGAAAATAATATAACATTGATACATTGTAAAAGAAGAGACAAAATAATATGGAGTGGCCACACTGTCACAGACAAACATAAAATAGTATTGCACAGACACACTCACAGAGACAAGACAGAAAATCATATGGAGTGGCCACACGGTCATAGACACACATCAAATCATCATCATCAAATACCATAATTCCCGCCGTAAGGTACTTCGGTCGGTCGGTCTGTCACACTTTGCACACCGTCATTTGCGCACTTTTTTCTATTTTTCGAGAGAGAGCATTGACTTTCGAGCACAGCTAAAGGGGTGCAACTGTGTTTGAAAGTTAGACAACAATTGTATTGTTTCCCCTTATATGTACTCTCGCGAAAATAGCAAAGTTTGACGGTGTGCATTAAATCAACAGACAATCAAGATACTCTTCTGTCCAGTTTCATTCGGGAAACGGATTTAACTCGTCATTTTTCTTAAAAATTACCTTAAAATGTAAGTTTTTTAATTGTTTCTTCAAGGCAAAATTTTAATTTAAAGTATTGCAGACTTTTTATTATGGATCAAAATGATAAGATGGCTAAAAGGAAGAGACGATCGCGTCATTCACAGCGAGCAAGCGAGACTATAGAAGAGGCAGCAATGTAATACGTGTAACAGAAACAACACACTACTCGTATAATTAAAAACCTGCCAATTTTGGTTGTTGCTAGTAAAATAATATTGCACGGACACACTCACAGAGACGGAATCAATATACAGTACTTTGCAAAAAAAAATGGCAGTCATATTTTCGCAACGCAGCACACTCATAGAAGCAAATAATAATAAAAACTGTATGTCCAGAGGAAGATTGGTATCTCCCCTATCTATTAATAGTGGTTTCAGTACAATATAATGTTGCCTTCTCCAGCAAGGCAAGCCTGGATGCGGCGAAGCATACTTCCCGCAAGTGTTTGTAGGTAATTGTGAGTCAGACTGTCCCAGTATTTTTCAGCTACCTTCTTCAATTGTTCAACGTCTCTGAGTCCACTCTTTTTAAAATGATTCTTGAGTAGTGCCCAAACGTTTTCAATTGGGTTTAGGTCGGGACTATTGCTGGGCCACTTCGGCACTATCACATTCTTCTCTTGCAGCCATGCTTTGGTGGTATGAGCTGTATGCTTTGGGTCATTGTCATGTTGAAATGTGCACCCATCGGGGTACATGCCCTGCATAAATGGCAGAAGGTGTCCCTCTAGTATGTCGATGTACCTTTCTTTCGTGAGAATTCCTGTGAAAACACACAGTGGGGTGGCACCTCTTGCTTTTGTGTCCAGAAATTGACGAAATTCCCGCTGCCACTAGCATTAGAAATTGTTGTCTGCTCTATTATCAAAGGACTTTACTCTACGCTAATTTTTTTTTTACTTTTGGTAGTGTTTGCTCACCTATGTGGAGTGTAAATTTGGGGCAGAACATGCATATTTAATTAGATTTCAGCATATTTAGCTGAGCAATATGACTGCCATTTTTTTTTTTGCAAAGTACTGTAATTTGGAGTGGCCACACTATCACAGACAAACATAAAATAATATTGTACGGGCACACCCACGGAGACAGACAGAAAATAATATACAGTGGCCACGCTGTCACAGACAAACATAGAATAATATTGCACGGACACACTCACATAGACAGACACAAAATAATATGGCACGGATGCATTGTCATAATGTAGCCACATCAGACACCAGAAGAGGCTTTAATTAGCAGAAAATCTGGCTATATAGGGCAAATGAAACGACTGCGAAGGCAGTAGATGGAAACATTTTGAAGAGATAATAAGGATACATACTATGACGCTGGCCAAGGCACCACACAGAGCACAGAACTGCTTCTCCTCACAATGGCTAAGGGCTTATGCACGGGGACAATGTTTAATATTACGTTTAATGTGCTTTAAGAATACGCAAAGATA
This sequence comes from Oreohelix idahoensis, assembly GCA_024509875.1. Classification (NCBI taxonomy): domain Eukaryota; kingdom Metazoa; phylum Mollusca; class Gastropoda; order Stylommatophora; family Oreohelicidae; genus Oreohelix; species Oreohelix idahoensis. Next base: position 204,727 of record JAMPIV010008454.1, on the reverse strand, counting down.
CTCAATTATACCATATTACACTCAGAAATGCCTTGGAATGTGCGTGGGCAGGGAGGCAGCCACAAACAGGTAGGTAATTGAATGTGTGTCCAATCAACGGGCAGAAAAGTCAATGGATAGATAAAGAGACAGGTTAGATCAGGGGTCGACAACCGGTCGAACGCGATCCACTAGTAGATCACGCCAGTGTACTGGCAAGACAGACTTAACGGTATGCAACACTGTACAGTGCCTCCTGCCTGACGGTACCGGACACTGTACGCAATTTTTTCAGGGCCTATCGAAACAACAGAATGTGTCATCGTACTTGTTGTCAGCTAACAAAGATAACAAAATGCGGTTGAAGCCTCCTACCGTATTAGTTATCGTATTGCTAAATGTGGTAAAAATCATACTATAGCGGAGAATTTAATTTCTCCTTGTATAAAAGATGCCGTTCTGTGCATGCTCGGAGAGGATCATGTTCGCAAAATGAACGCTATCCCTCTTTCGAACAATACAATTTCTCGAAGAATGCAGGATATGTCTTGACGATGTTGAAGCGACAATAATAAGTAGAATTAAAAATAGTAAATTCTTTGCTATTCAAGTTGACAAAAGCACAGATATTGCTAATTTCGCTGTTTTGCTTGTTATTGTGAGGTATTTGAAAAGCAATGAAGTGGAAGAAAACCTTTTGCTTTGTCATCCTCTGTCAGGGCTTACAAGAGGTGAGGATATATTTCATGCTATTGATTCTTATTTCAAAGAAAAGGACATTAATTGGTCTAAGTGTTGTGGACTATGCACTGACGGAGCCAAGTCTATGTCAGGTTGCTACTCCGGTCTTCGCGCTCGTGTCACGAAGGTAGCCCCCAATATAACCTGGAGCCACTGCTGCATCCACAGGCAAAGCCTTGCATCTAACCGCCTCCCTGGTGAATTAAAAGTCGTTCTTGGTGAAGCTGTGAAAGTGGTTAATTTTATAAAGTCAAAGTCCACAAACTCGAGGCTTTTCAAAGCACTGTGTGAAGAGATGAAGTAAGGTGGCTCTCTCGTGGTAAAGTCCTTACCCGGCTGTTCGAACTTAGACATGAAGTCCAACTATTTTTTGAAGACCATTCTTTCCAACTTACTTCCTGCAAATAAACAAACTAAATTTGGCACTTCAGAATAGCTCGGTAACGATCTTCCATGTTTCAGACAAAATTGAATCTATGATTAAAAAATTAGATTTTTGGAGGTCGTGTATTGAAAAAGGCCAGCCTGAGGTATTTGAAACTCTGCACAATTTCCTATCTGAGAACGAGCTGCACCTCTCCCAGTGTAGTGAATTTCTAAATACAATATCTAAATTAATATATAACAATATAGGGCATAAAGGCAAAATAAGAAAGTATAAAAGAATTTTCTGCTAGAACTGTTGGTATCGCCTACGCCTTCAGATTATTATTTGCTAACGAATAGCCGAACAAAACGGTACCCAATTTTTCAAATTCGTCCTTGACATAATCACTTTTCCTAGTTCTAAGAAAATATGTGCCTAAAATGCATTGTGGAACGAGGAGGGGAAAAGATAGATGAAATGCTAATTCGTTTCGCATTGATTTTAAACTAAAAGCCAATACCAGCACAGGGTCAAGCCTTGCCCTAGGGGTTTCCCCAAAATACGAGGAAAAAGTTAGAACATGTAGACAACTCGTGTCACAAAAACAACCTTAGCTCTTATTTCAAAGGACGTAATTATCACGTAAATAGAGAAGACAGCACATGGAAAAGAATTGAACGTGTAGTATACTAAAAATAAAAAACACTAACTTAGAAAAAAAAAACTGTGTACTTCTGAACCAAGCCAACTAGTCCCATATAAATTGTATATTCGTGTACCTTAGGACTTGTTGACAAAGAATATGGTAATAGTTACGCAAATAGTCCATTAATTAACTAATTATAGCCATAATACAATAGTGGATCCGACCAGACTGTCAAGTAAAGATCATGCCTGCTTATAATTTTTTTATGGCATGTTTTGAAAAAACGACTTTGGGTAAATGAGGTTAAAAGGTACGGGATATTTGATTGGGTGGATTTTGAAGGAAGGCGAAGTATGATTGGTTGACCTAAAACTAAAAATATATTTGCCTTGGAAACATATTGGGAGTTGTTATTTGAAACGATAGATTCAAAAATAAATGTAAACATGGTCCCATTGGACAAAGCAGTAGATACTGGTACGAAACGGGGACTGTTCACTGCCATTTCAAGTAAATTTTGTGTAAAGCAAGATCGATGAGAGCAGGCGGATAAATTTTCTAACATAGGAAAAGCCTGGACATAGGGCAGATCGAAAATGTGCATTATTCTATTGCCTAGTCATCGTTTACTTGTGTTATTTCCTTGCATCTGTGGTAAGATTGATTTTCTTAACGTTTTATTTAAAATAAAAATTTGAATGTGAAATACTAACATACGACTGTAAGTAAGTGAGCCTATGGCAGACTCAAAACAGAGTCTAGAGATTGATCCAGCATATGAAAGACTATCAGAGAGGTGTAGACCAACTAAATTATATAGGATTATCATCAGGAGCATAATACCTATCCTATTGTATGGACAACAGATTATTGCTGGAATTGCAGAGGCGTTGTAACTATTAGGGGAGAGGAATACTGGTATACCTGGTCACATCAAAAGAAACTGGTGAAAGGGATTGTCGTAAAGAGCTGATCTTGCATGTTTGTTTGTAATGTGCCTGTACTGGTTGTTGAATATTATTGTAGGCTGTTGATTACGAAGGAGGCATATCCTTCTGATTTCAGAGGGTTGTGGTTGCTGTCAATAACTGGTGCCAGACTACAGTGGGCCGATATATTCATGCCACAGTCTTGCCTTTTTCAGAGACAACTGTAAACCACCATCATTCTTGAAGAAGTGGGAGCTGAAAGTTGTCGTTCAGCGAAGTGCAGGAAGAGTCCTACATCATATTACAAAGATAGGTGCATGTTCGGCACCTGATCGCTCAACTAACATTATAATAAAAATAAAAGACTGGGAATAGTGATATAAACATTCCATCAGTGTCCACAAAAACTTACAAACAACATGCAGAGATGATGATAATAAACAATCTACCTGTGTATACTAGGAGTCACCCCAGTTAGAAAATACACTACACCCTTATATAATAATATGTGTATTATGGTCAGAAGATCCATTGTATAAATTGATTGATGTAATTAATTTCTATGATTTCACTTTTGATTGACAGTCCTGATTCCAAATAAATTAGATTCAGGATAATAAATTGAAAAAACATTAACTTTACCAAACTTTCAACCACTGACTTACTAAAGATAGTCTTTTAAAGTGTGGTTCGTATGTGATTGTCGTGGTACTGTTGTGTTGTATTAGATAATAAAATAATTGTGTAATTGTTTATATGTTTAGTTGGTTAATGCAACCTTACACTAACATTTCATAACCATAGACACCAAACGTAGTCATCTTTCAGTCTATCTAGAATAAATCTGAATGAGATCATAGTGGTGGTAGTAGAAAGGTGCCCTGGAAATTTACTCTAATATTTATTATATTCAGGGACCTTCACAGCTGACCTCATTCAGTACACTAAGATTTCTTAACAACAAACTGTATTAACATCAAACCCACCACACCCAGGAAATGAGCGAAAATATAATTGAACACTCTAAAGGGCTAAAATCATCTTTCGAGAAGTACTTTCCGAAACCTGGAAAAGAGAACTACTGGATTGTAAATCCCTTTGAAGAAGAATATTTCCAAGCAGCCACATTATCAATCAACGAAAAAGAGAAGTTGATTGAACTTTCGACTGATATTACTTTAATAGCTGAATTCAAAGGAAAATTCCTTGTTACTTTTGGGGAGACATCAGCAGAGAATATGAACAGCTGACCGACAAGGCTCTTAAGTTTCTGTTGCCATTTACAAATACTGAGCTGGTGGAGAGGGCTTTCTCTTCTTATACCTTTATAAAAAATAAATACCGTAGTAAACTGAATGCAGGTCCAGAATTGAGACTGTATCTTACATCACTTGAACCTGATTTCAAAAATTAGTGATTCGTCTATCAGTAAGAATAATGCCCTCAGTGCATTTCAACATTTCTGCGTTTGTGGCTGTGGCAGGACGTCCACAGCGCGGCCGATCAAGCAGCTCCGTATCTCCACTTCCTGATTCTTTGATTCTCTGAACCCAGCGACTGACTGTACTTCTGTCGACTGCAAAACTTCCATACACATCACATAGACGCTTGTGAATATTCACAACAGTTTCCTTCTCTGCAACGAGAAATTCTATCACAATTCGCTGTTTATAACGCAAGTTGCTAACACGCTCCATTTCAACGGTTTAGGGCAGCCGTATTATTTGGCCGGTTGCGGTGCAATTTGGTGTATACAATTGGCACATGCCGTATTTAAAGTGTGCAAAATTTCATGCTTCTATCTTCATTATTAGTTGAGAAAAACGATGTGGTGCATTACTTTCTGAACGCCCCTCGTATATTAATTTCAAATATTTTGCTAATATTAGGGGTACATTTTATAGAAATGGGCTGCCAAGGGGTACGCAAGTGAAAAAAGGTTGGGAACCGCTGGCCTAATGGATTTAATAACTACAACACAGTGCGGTATACCTGTTTTTTTTTTTCTTTTTTTTTAGGCAAGAATTACTGCACAGTGCTTCGTGTCTAAGTAAAGTGCCTTTTATCTAGTCAGAAATCACTTGTCAAGTACTCAGTACTTGAGGGAATCATGAACTGTACAGTCCGTGGTGCTGGTTAAGTGCTCCGTGACTCCTACACTGGATAATTTTGGTTCTTTTCTAGGTGACCGAGAAGGGAAACCGAAATAATTTTTAAGCTAGGGAAACTTGGGACTAGCCCTCTCAGCCGGCATCTAAAAGTATTGTATCCACAGGATTAAAGGTAATTTTGTCCTCATCCCCAGTGAAAACTCACGAGCTAGCGGATAAAAATTCACTTTAAACGTGAACTGCATGAGATGGGACTTCAATTTTTCTATGAAGTGAGGTTGCCATTCAGTAAAAAATCACTTAGTTTAAATTTTCAACCGCGCTGTAGATGGGATTGCAGGAAGCAAATGGTCCGGCCCGAAGGGGGAGCAAAAAACAGTAACACTGTACCTTATCAGGCATGTCGTAATAAGCGACTATGGAGGGTTTGGCATGTGGCTGGTTACTCCATCTTGTAAAAACTTTGAATAAGCTATGGGTAAGTCAAATACAGAATATCAGAACTTAAGCTGATGGCACGTGACAGGAGGACTTGGCAAGTGTTAGTTGAAGGCCTATGCTCCTTGGGGAGATAAAAGGGTATTGATTGGGTTGATGGAAATTGTCCGGCAGCGATAAAAGTTACATGTAAGCTACATGTATTCCTAATTCCAGATACTCTGAAATCTGAAAACAGACATAAATTTTTAATCACAGTAGATATTTAGAGAGCTCATAGTTTTTAAAGTAGATCTTCTCAGCCCCTGGATTGCCTGTCGCTGGGTTACATGCATAGACAGGCATTTGGATACTGAATAACGAATGTATGCGGTTGAAAATATGAATGGAGAAGGACGGACATGAAGATGGTGAGAAAGCCTGATCATGATAGATACGCTAGTAGGCACACAGAGAAGACAGATAAATATGCAAACAGGCAGACAAGCAGGTAGTAGTAACGGCCATAGTAGTAGTGGTAATTGCAGTAATAGTAGCAGTAGTAATGGTCCTAGTAGTAGTAACGGCCCTAGTAATAGTGGTAGTTGTCTGCAGTAACTTTCTGAAACAGAACTGTTGCTAGTATCAGGAGTTGTTGTAGTCGTGATAGATGTAGCTACAGTAACTTTCTGAAACAGAACTGTTGCTAGTATCAGGAGTTGTTGTAGTCGTGATAGATGTAGCTACAGTAACTTTCTGAAACAGAACTGTTGCTAGTATCAGGAGTTTTTGTAGTCGTGATAGATGTAGCTACAGTAACTTTCTGAAACAGAACTGTTGCTAGTATCAGGAGTTGTTGTAGTCGTGATAGATGTAGCTACAGTAACTTTCTGAAACAGAACTGTTGCTAGTATCAGGAGTTGTTGTAGTCGTGATAGATGTAGCTACAGTAACTTTCTGAAACAGAACTGTTGCTAGTATCAGGAGTTGTTGTAGTCGTGATAGATGTAGCTACAGTAACTTTCTGAAACAGAACTGTTGCTAGTATCAGGAGTTGTTGTAGTCGTGATAGATGTAGCTACAGTAACTTTCTGAAACAGAACTGTTGCTAGTATCAGGAGTTGTTGTAGTCGTGATAGATGTAGCTACAGTAACTTTCTGAAACAGAACTGTTGCTAGTATCAGGAGTTGTTGTAGTCGTGATAGATGTAGCTACAGTAACTTTCTGAAACAGAACTGTTGCTAGTATCAGGAGTTGTTGTAGTCGTGATAGATGTAGCTACAGTAACTTTCTGAAACAGAACTGTTGCTAGTATCAGGAGTTGTTGTTGTAGCAGTGATGGATGTAGCTACAGTAACTTTCTGAAACAGAACTGTTGCTAGTATCAGGAGTTGTTGTTGTAGCAGTTATAGATGCAGCTACAGTTGTAAAAGTTGAAGACAAGCAAGTTGTAGCACAGGCAACACAGGTAGCGTTATTGTTGGCAACATCAGCCCTCTACTCTTATTTAACGTCTTTAGATTTTAGTGGTGGTCGCAGTTGTGGTTTAGTAGTACAGCATTTGTAACTGTCGAGTTATGTTAGTATAAATCTTCGAAGCAACAGCATCAGTAACAGTAGTAGTAATTGCCGTATTAGTAGTAGTAATCGTAGTTGTTGTAGTAGTAGCCAGGCCCTCCGACAGCTGAGATGAGGCCCGGCCCATTTCAAATTGTGAAAACTGTTTGGAAGGAGAGGTAAAAAGTGGAGGAACACCGTCCTTGGCGTAGGTGAGGCTCCCTATGAGGTAAGGCGTGGGCCAAATGGCCCTGCTGGTCCTGCGCAACCTTTTTATTTATTTCGTAGGACCTGGTAGCAACAGTAAACCAATCAATAGTCTTTAGCTCCCCAAGGAGCATAGGCCTTCAACAAACACATGACAAGTCCTCCTGTCACGTGCCATCAGCTCAAGTTCTTTTCACGTCTCCCTCGTCATTTTCACTTCTCTCCAGTTTTATATTCCATATGTTGTTTGGTCTACCTCTGCCTCTTTTTCCCAGGGGGGTTCCAGAACAATGACTGTCTTGTAAAGCTATCAATAGGTTTCCTTTAAATGTGTCGTATCCATCGCCATCGTCTTCTTCTCATCTGTTGTTCCACTGGCACTTGTCTAGTTCTTGTCATCTGTTGTTCCACTAGCACTAGTCTAGTTCTTGTCATCTGTTGTTCCACTGGCACTAGTCTAGTTCTTGTCATCTGTTGTTCCACTAGCACTAGTCTAGTTCTTGTCATCTGTTGTTCCACTGGCACTAGTCTAGTTCTTGTCATCTGTTGTTTCACTGGCACTAGTTTAGTTCTTGTCATCTGTTGTTCCACTGGCACTAGTCTAGTTCTTGTCATCTGTTGTTCCACCGGCACTAGTCTAGTTCTTCTCATCTGTTGTTCCACTGGCACTAGTCTAGTTCTTGTCATCTGTTGTTCCATTGGCACTAGTCTAGTTCTTCTCATCTGCTGTTCCACTGGCACTTGTCTAGTTCTTGTCATCTGTTGTTCAACTGGCTCTAGTCTAGTTCTTCTCATCTGTTGTTCCACTGGCACTATTCTAGTTCTTGTCATCTGTTGTTCCACTGGCACTTGTCTAGTTCTTGTCATCTGTTGTTCCACTGGCACTTGTCTATTTCTTGTCATCTATTGTTTCACTGGCACTTGTCTAGTTCTTGTCATCTGTTGTTCCACTGGCACTTGTCTAGTTCTTGTCATCTGTTGTTCCACTGGCACTTGTCTAGTTCTTGTCATCTGTTGTTCCACTGGCACTTGTCTAGTTATTGTCATCTGTTGTTCCACTGGCACTAGTCTAGTTCTTGTCATCTGTTGGTCCACTGGCACTATTCTAGTTCTTTTCATCTGTTGTTCCACTGGCACTTGTCTAGTTCTTGTCATCTGTTGTTCCACTGGCACTTGTCTAGTTCTTGTCATCTGTTGTTCCACTGGCACTTGTCTAGTTCTTTTCATCTGTTGTTCCACTGGCACTTGTCTAGTTCTTGTCATCTGTTGTTCCACTGGCACTTGTCTAGTTCTTGTCATCTGTTGTTCCACTGGCACTTGTTTAGTTCTTGTCATCTGTTGTTCCACCGGCTCTAGTCTAGTTCTTGTCATCTGTTGTTCCACTGGCACTAGTCTAGTTCTTGTCATCAGTTCCACATTTGTAATCATGTCATACCATTTCATTAATTCTATTCTTCACAAGCACCCATTTATGAATGTCTGTAGCTTTTTGATTGTTGTTTTTGTTGTTCTCCATTTTTCAGAGCCAAACAATAGGACTGATTTGACATTATTTAACAGCAGCTGTAATCCAGCAGTATTACGTGTAGTCTTAGAAGTAGCAGCAATAGTACTAATGAGAACAGTCGTCTTGTAGCCTTAGTAAGAAGCATTAGTAGCAGTAGTAACAGCCTGCTGAAAAGGTAAAACAGCAGAAGTAGCTGCAGTAGCTGGAATACCAGCCATGACACCCACACACACACACACACACACACACAATAACACAAATTACCACGTCGCCTACATCCAGAACCCGGATGTTTGTTTCGCACAGGCAGCAAAGGTCAGATGTAAAAGTTGACGACTTGCACTTTAAATATCAGTAGATAACAGGAAGCAGGCAGTTTCAGATCAACAATTATATAGTATGCCTTCTCTGCGAAAGATTACAGTACTTGTCTTAAATCACATTGCAGAGAGCGAAAAAAAAAAAACGTCTCACATAGACGGTTATTACGCTTAATCAATATTACATGTAGCCGGTGTGAACTTGGCACATTTAGCCAGGAGCACAGATAATGAGCCGACCATTTTAAGTGCATTGCGAAATTGTCTCATAAATAAAAAATTCATGACGATAACTCCAATCACGTGCCATCCGCTCAAGGTCTTTTACTAGAGGACTTTCCTTCCGGAAAAGAATTTTAATTATTTACTTTCGTTGATTTGTCCACATTTGCTAAATAATTTTTATTTTAAATTTTTTGTTGTTGATTAAAGTAGCAGTAGGCAACCTTGGAACTTTGGAGATCTACTTCGGAAACACTGAGCTGTCTAAAGATCTACAAAAAGGTAAAGGAAGTCCCATATCAGATACTGCCGCAGGGGATTGAAATGTTAGAGACTTCACTATATTAGATCCAGTATCGAGAGGTAAGGTAACCAGTTCCATTCCAAGCTGCCTTCTCCTTCTCTAACTCAATAGCAAAAGTCAAGTACCCATTTACAGCTGGGTAGACTGGAGCATGCCGAAACCGTGAAAATAACCCGGCACTTTTGCTGCGAGAGACCAGAGCTCTATCCACTCTGCTAAAGATCTACTCTGAGTTAATCATTTGTTTTAAAAATAACATTTTGGCGAGGCGTGCCCCGTTCAACCTAGACACAGCGCCCTTGGTAATATTAGGGTCTGTTTCAGTGATTTAATTATTTACGATCATATTATATTATAATCATGTCTACCTGCATGCTTAAAAGAGTATGTGGAATAAGCGCTTCCAATAGGTAACTTCTGTCTTTGCCAGACAATTTGTTTCCTGCTAGCCCACCTAATGAAGGTGTAAATTTGATACTAAATGATATTTTTAATGTTAAAGTCACTTCATAGAAAGAAGAACTGTCTTGCCGATGGTCAAGAAAATATGGGCCTAACACCAATATGCATCAATGGATCCTTTTGTTTTTTTCTTTACCTAATGCAGTTTACAAACAGAGTGAACTGCCGTAAGCTAGCTCAGAAGTTTTCATATATATATATATATATATATATATATATATGTCTGTTATATATATATATATATATATGTCTGTGTGTGTTAGAGAGAGCGGGAGAGAGGGTGAAACAGAGATTGAGAGAGAGAAAGAGAGAGAATGTTACGTTTTTTTCAGGGAACCGGGAAAGACAAAAAAAAACACAAAAAACTAATCGCCGAACGCGGACAAACGTACTAACGAGCACTCTGGTGAAAGGTAAACATACGCACATTTTTAATACAAAAACATATCAAAAGTACTCTGTGCTTTTGACTGCTGTCATCTAAATTGTAAATAACCGTCCGTCACTGACAACCCATTAATGGTGATGACCTTTGTCAGCGACCGAATTGAACACTTAGCGTCGCAATTGTCCGTAACTTCTAAGCTTTTTGACAGTTTCGCATCTGTCACCAGCTCTTTTTCTTCACCCTTATCCACCTCGTTGTCGGCTGCTGCTCTTTCTGCTAATAAGTAAAGGAAAACACTTTTTAGGACATAAACTTTTGTTTTTTTAAATGTACTATAAATAGAAAAGTTCTGAGATTCTGTTCATAATTTTGTTTACGTCACCAAGTTCTGTGATCTGGCTCACAATTTTGTGGACAACGTCATCAAGTTCTGTGAGCCTTTCACAGCTGTATTCTTGTATAAACTCCATGACTTTTTCGGCTTTAATATGTGTATGGCGAGCCACGTACAACGTTACTCTAGGTTCCTTCCAATTTCGATAATTTAAAATGTACCACAATGACTGGTAACGTGCAAAACGTTAGCTCCCTAGGACACTAGGTAAATCAAAAACCCAGTAAACCAAGGATTTGAAACATCCAAACAACGGTCATATCAAATCAAAAATAAAAGTTTTAAAAGACCACAATAATCACACACTAGGGTGGCCATTTTTGTTTGGGCCATACCCACTTTTCTGTTTGGTACTGAAAGAGTTAATTTTGTAAAATAGATTTCGCATACTAATTCCTACATACACGCACTACGTACACGTCCTCGTCAGAAAAAACGGATGTCCATTTCTATTCCGTTTTCAGCAACAAAGCTTATTTTTAAAAATTAATTACACGTCCTTAGGACAGTATTAAACAGTTGTTGGAAGAACTAAACCATTAGCAAAGCGGATCGATTTCCTGTATTTTTGTGTGTGTGCAAGATCATAAAACCAAACTTACGTGAAAGCTACTGTTGTTAACGCTAAACGACTGTTGTCGAGAGGATAATTAGAAACAACGGTGGGTTTTTTTTTTTTTTTTTTTTTGTTGGGGGGGGTGGGGGGGGGGCGCCGGGCGGGGGAATTAGAAATCCTGAAATAGTAACAGTAAAAAACACTTGGCCTACATCCGCTGCGCGCCACCAAACTTCCTTATTACATCGACTCTGGCAATATTTATTCATCCATCGTTAACAGGAAAGCGAACTGCAAGCTTATCATCATCATGTTCTTTTGCTCTTCCCACGGAGAATGGAGCCCGCACTGCAGCAAGTTCCCTTGCGAGAAGCCCGCACCAAGCAGTCACATGCTCCTGCAGCGGTGACGTCAGTGGAAATTTGTTTAACACGATGAGGTTACCAGCCTCACGCACAACTTCATATTAGTGGCCTTATACGACATGCCTGAGGGTGTGTAGTCCTATTCTTTATGTGTCCCTTCAGAGACGACTCGGGAACGACACAGGGGCCCACTGTAAGCTTACACTGCCTCGTTTTGGACAGAGAGATAGAAAGAGACAGACAGAGAGAGAAAGAAAATCAGACAGAGAGAGCTATAGGGAGAAAAGCAAAGTGAAACGCAGACAGACAACTAAAGGGGATTACGGATAGCCAGCAAACACAAACAATAAAAAGCTACTGATAAGTAAATTGTCTAACATGAAAACAGACAGACCGTAGAAAATGTTATCTATTCAATGTTTTCGTAATGGCACTCTTTTAGATAGATTCATGCTGAATGCAACATTGTGAGACCCGCAGGCGGAATGAGAAAACGATAGCTTGATAAACAGTTGGCGTTCACCCACAGGCCGACTGATATACAGACAGACAGACGGTTGGAACAAGTTAGAATAGCCGCCGAGACGGTTGACGAGCGGAGGCAAATGAAGCTCATCTAATGCTATTAAGATCCCCTCCTATTTCACTGAATTAAAAATAACAACAACAATAACAACAGAACAAACGAATGAAGGAACATTAGTTTCAAAGGATTGAGAATTGGGCACTCAAGTCCCTCTAACATTCTGCCCTTCCTTTCTCTCAACGTTTATACGCAGTTCATTTATTCTCACATGCATTTGAAATATTAACTTCAAGGAAAAAATACAGCTTTGTAAAGTGCAGCGTTGTAAAATAAAATAACAGCATACTCACATTTACAGTAAAGGTAAATGTAGCTCCACAGCTGATTCTGCTGAAGGGGAGTAAAGTGTTAGAGACTTCACTTCATAGGATAGTATGGCGCTCTCTCTTCCAAAACTCTACACCTCACGGTAGAAGAGGAACGACTAAGTAAGTTAGTAAGACTCCACTTAAAATACAAATGCCCAGCTTCGAGAGGTGGTGTGACCAGTTCTCTTCCTCGCTGCTTTTGCCTTCCATAATTCATGAGCAGCGTCAGGAACCCATTTACAGCTGGGTAAACTGGAGCGTGACGCCTCTGTGTTGCTATCCCGGTACTTTTGCCGCGACAGGCCATCTAACTACAATCGGGTTCTCACATTTACCGTAGCTAATTATAATCGAGAAGAGGTAAGCAGGCAGGCAAACAGTTAGACCTGTTAGGGTGAGATGCACTGCTACGTCAACCAGGCTAATATTTAACGAACTAGGGTTGGGAGCCGCGCTGGTGTAATGGTTACCACATTGCGCTGGCGATCAGGTGTTCAAGGTTCAAGCCCGGGCGTGGGCATTTGAAGATGTGTCATCGACCGGAATTTTGACTGAATAACCTGAACGGCTCCTGAGATAAACCCTCTGTGGATGGGAAGGAGCGAAGCTCCTGACCGGGTTGGAAGGAAAGTCCACAGGCTCCCCAGCCTCGCAATGACATGTCATTGGGCCGAAGGGCTGAAAGCCCAAGTGCCGCTGGTTAAGAAAAAAAAAAAAAAAAACCAACTAGGCATAGCAAATTATCGAATGTTAATGTAACCCAGTTATAAAAGTGAACTGGGAAAACACCAACTTGCTTATTCAGGCATAACGAGAAACGAGAAAAATCGAGCTGAAGCTAAAAGTTCATAAAATGTTATCCTCAGGCAAGCGAATATTTAGTGCAGCAGTGTTAAATGTAGGTTACTCGTATGTGCAACGGCGATAACAGTGAAGCGTCAAGAATATGAATGTACAGTGAAGACGACAGTAAACGTATGTTTCCGATAATTACAAGTATTATACCCCCGTGGTTCTGAAGCGAGGGTAAGCAAAACCTCTGGGGGGGGGGGGGGGGGGGGGGGGGGGGGGGAAAGGGGGTTTACCTCGAATGATGTATAACAAATGGCGGATTTTTCTGTGCTTAATACTTAAAAAAAAAAAAAAAATTATCAGCTAATTTACGAAATCTCATAAATTTGGGTAGGCATTTAAGATAAATTTGGTCCCGTCTGAATAGAACTGAAAAGGTGGTAACTCAGTGAGAAATAAGGTATAAGAAATAGATTTCACAAGTGAATAGTTTAAGGGTAGAATCTGTCACTGGATGGAGAAGATACTCTAGTCCAGCCTATCTTTACGACTGTAATTTGTTGTCAGACAATCCTACTCTCCGTACATAAACATATACGTTTAACCACTCACACACACACCGTTAAGTGACGACAAGACACACAAACGTGAAAACTATAGTAAATGGAGTATGAATATGGGCTGAGCTGACCAACACAAGTAATTAAGTTTTGTTAAGTTTATTATCATATAAACTACTCACAACATCAAACATATATATATATATATATATATATATATATATATATATATATATATATATATATATATATATATATATATATATATATATATATATATATATATATCAATGAAATCATAGGTTACAAAAATTGGAAAATAACCCCATAAGTGTTATCCCCTCTGTTGAGAAAAAAAATCCCGCAAGAAGTTAATAACCCCAAAAGGTCAAAAGATTAACGCTAGGGTATAGAAATAGACGATAAAGTAAAGAACATAGTTCCTAATTAATCTATCCTGTAAAATAACAGTATTAGCGAACAAAAAAAAAGAAGTGGGTACAATGATTATACAAATAGAAATATTCACTCCTCTTATTCACACTCTGTCAATCTGTGGCCACATTCAATCTCGCTTACCTACTAGTTGTTTACCAACATCTTGAACATATCCTCATGGTACATGTAACAAAATCCAGTGTGGTGTTTCGCCGAAGTGAGCCCCAGTTCCTCCACGAATAATTAATCCTCCTAATGGGGAACGCTTACTTTGGTGGTGATTATTGGATATGGTAATGTCACGTCAGATCGTTCAGGTAGCAAAATAATTACTAAGATCTAGTGTTCACAGTGGACAGTAGTTAGTACTTCCAATAGTTAAAGGAAATGTCTGGTAGATAAATCTTTCTGGATAAATCCACTTGACAACACAATGGTCAGTAGTCGGGAACAATGTTATGTTTAGATATTTCGCCAAACGAGCTGATATAATTGAATTGGAAAAATCTGGATATTTGGTGTCTCCAGTTATAATTAATTCTTATTGTCTATACGTTTGGACTCTCTCTCTCTGGATGAAGCAAGAGGACCGCACAGGTCAACATCGAAGACCCGATAAAGACTAAGAATTGTTACTGGTTGTATTTAGACTTAGACCGCTGGCAGGCTGGTTTGTGATCAGTACTAGATTTAGGAGAAAACAAAACATTTAATCACAATATCAATATCCTATCCTGTCACGCGTACGGTAAGATCTCTTATCCACTCCGTCATTTAATTAAATTAAAAGCACACAGGTCAAGCCTATCTTATCACGCTTCGCTCACCTGTTACGGGTTGGGTTTTAAGGTATGCGCCTTTTCCCCTTCCCACCCCGGTAAACTCTCAGCGCACAATATCAGTGATAATTTAGTTATGACTACTTTACCAATATCGCTTGTCATTACTAGCTATTTGTTTCGCCACATGATATTTCACTAGTCACTTACACAATTACACGTAATGAATTAGAAGTAAATTTATATTCCGTCAATAGTCAGTCGCCTAGTGTATTTATCAGTCAATTAAAACATCTCTTTCTGGGTGATAGCGATTAGTTACATTTACATTACAGCTGGCAAAATTAGCTATATGTTATTTAATACGCTAGTCAATTAACACACAGAAAATCCCAGTGAATTATAATGAGGAACTTAACACATTAAATCACTTAAATGCTAATATATATTACCGCAAATCAGAAAAATGAAACAATCTCCACGGAATCTAAATAATCCACTTTTTTACAATGGCTCTAGAATGGCGAGCTAGATGTTTCCAAAAATTCTGTAGCGACTAGATAACTGACTTTGGGTGGACGGAGTATATATACGGAAAAGCTGTTATTTCACTAACTGGTGCGAGAAATCGCTCCTTCGGCCATATCATGAAAATCAACGCGTTCTACTCCCGAGATAAAGATTTTCTGCCACCGATGCCGACCAGGAACATAGACGTCGCTCAGCAAACGGACCGTCTTTGATCTCGTCTCTCTGCTATAGATCAGAGATTACCTCCCCTGGGATCACGGACAACGAATGTGGTCGGTAAATCTTATTATCTCCCCTTTCCTTGGCTTTAAGTCCCCTGAAATGCTGGACATCAAACCGTTAGCGGCCGAACTCCTGCTCATGTTTCCCCCTGATCAAAGAACCCAATTATCTATCCGCGCGCTCCTGTCTGTCAGCAATGCTAATTGCCAAATAAGCTCGCGTGATAATTTATGATAAGCGAATTATGTCTTCGCTGGCTGATATCTTAGCCTGTACGAACCTAGGTAAACGCTTGTCTGTAAACAGAAGAAATAGGCGTGGCTTCAAAGGTGCGTCTACAGTCAGTGAATTTCGTCAGCGAATTATAAACCTAAGATGGGGAAGCAAGGTGGACGGGACACTGCTGCACTATTTACATACATATGTGACACGGACTGACTGCTAAACATTGGATGTGGTAGCTGGCTTGCAGAGTGTGTTTTCTGCCATCTGTACGCAGCTTGAGCGGTGTAGAGAATATGGGCCTATATTAGCGTGGGTCCAGGTTCAGTTAGTGTAGGGAACAACGGTCGAAGACAGCCGTAAACAATAATCATGGGATAATGGTGGAAGACAGCTATGACCTATATTCGAAGAACAATGATCGATGTGAGTCGTTAACAATATTAAAAGAGTAATGTTCGATAACAGCCACGAACAATATTCAATATGAACATCAGCCGAAGACAGCCATGAACAATGTTCAAACTGAAGAACGGCCATAGACAGCCATGAACAATATTCAAAATGAACATCAGCGAAGACAGCCATGAACAATATTCAATATGAACATCAGCAGAAGACAGCCATGAACAATGTTCAAACTGGATAACGGCCATAGACAGCCATGAACAATGTTCAAAATGAACAACGACCATAGACAGCCATGAACAATATTCAAAATGAACATCAGCGAAGACAGCCATGAACAATATTCAATATGAACATCAGCCGAAGACAGCCATGAACAATGTTCAAACTGAATAACGGCCATAGACAGCCATGAACAATGTTCAAAATGAACATCGGCCATAGACAGCCATGAACAATATTGAATATGAACATCAGCCGAAGACAGCCATGAACAATGTTCAAACTGAACAACGGCCATAGAGCGCCATGAACAATGGTCAAAATGAACAACGCCCATAGACAGCCATGAACAATGTTCAAAATGAACAACGGCCATAGACATCCATGAACAATATTCAGAATGAACAACGGCCGAAGATAACCATGAACAATATTCAAATTATCAACGGCCATAGACAGCCATGAACAATGTTCAAAATGAACAACGCCCATAGACAGCCATGAACAATATTCAGAATGAACAACGGCCATAGACAGCCATGAACAATATTCAAAACGAAAAACCGCCGAAGAGAGCCATAAGCAGTTTTCACAGAACAATGATCGAAGATAGCCATAAACAATGTTCAAAAAGGACAACAGAGCCATAGGCAGTGTTCAAGCAAGAAGCATGATCGAAAAGAGCTATGTGCAATGTTCGCAGAACAACGGCCGAAGAGAGCCATGAATAATGTTCAAAGAACAGTGACCTAAGAGAGCCATGAATAATGTTCAAAGAACAATGGTCACGGAACAATGTTCACATAACAATAGTCGAAGAATGCTATAAACAATGTTCACAGAACAATGGTCAAAGAGTGCTATGAACAATTAAAAAGACTTACAACAGGATATGTGAAAAAGAACCATAGTAACAGTAAATATACTACTCGTCAAAAGTCAAGGGCCACTTAGAAAAACCTTGGTTGAAACCATAAAACAAATCTAATATAAACGTAATTGGTATCAGTCAAAACGGCATTTATTGAGTACCAAATTGACATGTCACGTAAAGAAATGGAAACACACATTCAAACGCAATGAAGCTGTGAAGTGTGTCACCCACCTTTTCAAAAGTCACACAATAGATATTGGACAAATAGACATTTCAAAATCGGGTATGACCACCGTTTGCAGCAAGGCATTCAAGACAGCGTAGACGCATCGAGTCCACAAGGGTCCGAAGAGTATCCCGAGGAACAGCTTGTCATTCCTGAAGCAGAAATGCAGTCAGCTGTGCAACATCCATTGGCAGGGGGTGATTTGTTGACAATCTTCGACCAAGGACATTCCAGAGGTGCTCAATCGGAGAAAGGTCAGGTGAATGAGCTGGCCACGCCATCCTGATGATCCCATGTTGCTGAATAAACTCCTTCACCACACGAGCTCGATGGGGTCGAGCGTTATCATCTTGGAGGATGGCATTACCACCTATGGCCTCCAGAGCAGGCTGAACAATTGGTCTCAAGATTTCGTTCTGGTATCTTGGCCGGTCAAGTTGCCTTGGATGATGTAGAGTTGGGGTCCTGCTGTGTCTGTAGAAGCCTCCCCAGGCCATGACAGAACCCCTACCATAACGATCCACCTCTCGAATTGTGTCATCAGTAAATCGCTCTCCTGGTCGTCTCCAAACTCGTATCCTGCAATCATTGAATGACAGTGAAGCGAGATTCATCAGTGAAGAGAACTTGACTCCATTGTTGCCTTGTCCATCGGATGTGCTCGCGACACCAAGCAACACGGGTTCTGCGATGAGCAAGAGTAAGAGGGATTCTGACTGCAGGACGTCGAGCAGCCAGTCCAAATTCATGTAAACGTCTGCGAATGGTGCTTTGACTGACATTAACGTTTACAGTTTGTCTCAGCTGGCATCTTAGAGTGGAACAAGTCACTGTTCGATGGCGCAGGGCTGACATCAAGAGGTACCGGTCATCATGTCTATTGGTGCATCTAGGGCGACCTGGCCGGTGGCGATCCTCCACACTTCCTGTGGCCTGAAATCTCTTCAAAATTCTTTGGATAGTAGAGTGTGACACTGGAAGCCGTCTAGCAACCACACGGACATATAAACCACTTTCAACCCACGCTATAGCCCTCATTCTTTGTAAGGTGTCAAGACTTCTTCTCGGTGGCATGGTTTTTGCAAGTGATGAAACTACCATAAGTCTGCTGATTGTAAAACAAATTAAGAGTGAACTCTGTTCATGAAAATTCGCCATTGCACGTGGAATGTCAATCAGCACGATTACTTCACCTGTTTGGTTGTACGGAAGTTTGAAAAAACAGATTAAAAATGTGAATTTATGGTCAGCAAACCAAATTGCACGTGATCACCAATGGTTGTCGGTGAGTTGTTTTTATGCTTAACGTGCATAGAGGACTGTCAGAGGAAGATATTGCACCCATTTTTACTAAAAACTTCCTTCATTTAATCATTCTATGCGCTTATATAAAAGTGTATTGAAAATAATAGGGTGGCCCTTGACTTTTGACGAGTAGTATATTTCAAAAAGAACTCCAACGACATGCAATGTAAAAGAGAACCGTAATAATAGTAAATATTAAGAAATAACTACAACAATATAAATGCGAAAATGAACCACAGCATAGGACAATGTTCTAAAGGAACCACACCAAGAAACAAGGATTCAAGAAAAAGAGTTAGAGCAACAGACAACGTTTAGAAACAGCCACATCAACTGATAGTGATTTGTTACCAAAAAAAAAGACAAAAGTAGAAAGACATAGAAAATGCTCAAAAAAAAAAAAAAAAAACATAGCAAGACACAATGACGAAGCACAAAAAAACACCCATAGAAAAACACGTTGTAAGATAAAGAAACATATCCGGAGACATATCTCAAAGACAAGGGAAATAAATGTGGCAGGTACTGTTTGAATTAAGTACGCGTACTCGAGGTAAGAACCTTCTTCAGCTCCCGGGGGTCTTTGAAGAAAGACAAAGAAAGAATTTGTCTGCTGCGCCCTGAGGCATGTCGTAGAAACCGACTGATATTAGTCTGTGCATGAGACTGGCAACCTTATCATGTATTTAAAAATTGCTACCAAAAAGATACCCAGAAAATATTGTACAAATCATATTTACAGACCAGCCCACTGTGTCAAGATTCCGCAGTTACGTTTTCTTAAGAGGGGTAAGGAAATTCATGTACACGTGGCCAATGTTTAACTTCTAAAGAACCTAATTAAATACAAGTACACAATTGAACTGAACGCAATGTTTAATGACTTAATAAGAACACACAAGAAATACAACGGAATTTGGCACAGTTCATGAGTTGTTTCTCAAGTAAATCCCGTTAACCGATTATCTTAGTTTCTGCATGTATGTATTCAACACGCGCCAAATTGTCAGATGTGGCGCCTCTACAATTATTCTATTTTCTTTAATAAGAATGCAGCTCCTTCTAATTTACCACTTATGCTATGAAGCGTCGTAGATGGAGTTAATTATTCGTTTATGATCCAGCGCAGGCAGTGGAATCTGGTGTGAAGTGATATTGTGTGATGTTTCTCATCTCAGTAAGCTTTGTACCTGCGGCAGGCACCGCAGAGACTGCAGAGATCTACTTTAGAAACATTCAACTCTCTAAATATCTACCTTGATAAAAATTATGTCAGTGTTCAGGTTTCAATGTATTTGGAATTTGGAATAAGGGAGCCCATGTGTAACCAGTGTTGCCACTTTGAATTTTGAAAAACAAAACCTTGATGGAATCTTAAAAAAAAAAAAAACCCAGATACACCTAGATTTTGAGTTTTCCATGGTCTCTTAGAATAGGAATGAGGAAAAAGTACGTTTACTCAAGGGGATAGTACACAATTAAGTGCCGGCGTGAGAGGGATCTCCTTCTTAAAGTACCATACTCTGTGGCGTAGGAGATTATGCCTCTCAACAATGTGTATTTTCATATTTACGGGTATGTTATAGGCAATTGTCTTCAATGAAAACCATATTAATACGAGTATTTACTTCCGTATTTAATGAGATGTAACTAAAAATAGCTGGCTCTTCACAACATATATGTCTTATTTGCTAGTTCCAAGAAAGTCATTATTGCTTCCAACATGATTTATGTACAATAAAAAGTAAGACAAAATAGAAAACACTTAGCATCACACGCACTAACATAAGGCACACAATTACTCATCTTCTTCATCAGCTGCCATCTCCACAACGAAGATCGCCTGCAATGAATCTCCAACGTCTTCTGTCACTTGTCGTGGTAATATACTCTAATAAGACTCATCCCTGTCCATGTCTTGATGTTATAAAAGCGTTGTCCTCCCCTTGCACGTTTGCCTTCAACTCTTACTTCTGTTATGGTCTTCTGCAAGGTGTTGTGTCTCTTTACATGGCTAAACTATTTTAGTTGTTTAATTCTGATCTGCATTCATTCTCTTTTCCTATTTCTACCACCATACAGTAATGCATATAACATTTGATGATTCTTACTTTCAATTTGTGAGTTATTTGGTTAGATCTCATTATTTGTCTGTCTCGTGTTCTGAATGTGGCTTTGGCCATTCCTATTCTCTTCTCCTGGACAAACACTGACGTATTTGAAAATTTATTTCTTCATGCATATCCTTTGCACTTTGTTTATATCCAGTGTTCTTTTGCTTGTCTACACATAGCACATATTTCTTTTTTTGTCTCTTTCTTTCTTTCTTGCTTGAGCTAGAGAACGAGAGGGGAACCAAATAGGATCCTGACTATCCATTAAGGATTTGACTATTACTCACCGTACGGTACTATCCATCTCTCTTTACCCTACCCATGTTTTGTTGTCCCCGCTGTATACATAACATTTAATAGCACTTCTTATCTTTTCATTATGAGTTCATTACATTTCCTAAGATATATGTGATAAGGGCCCTGTCTCTTCCACGGTGGCAAGTCATTTTCTTTTTCCTTGTCATTCCTTTTATCTTCTCCTGGGCATGCCTTGGCAAAATTTATAATTTATTTCTGCAAGCATCTTTGAAATATGCTAACATTCCGTGTCTAATATAGAAGCAGCAAACTTAAACGAATGTTATGACGTATAGAATGGCTTTAATCCATAAAACGAAATAATTGTGCAGTCTAAAAAAGAATAGTATAAGATTAATTTATCAGAAATATATAAAACGTGAACTGTAATTGGAAAGGCGACAGAAAAAATAATTACCAAAACAACTGTCAGCATCTGCAAACTAAATTTCAATCGGATTGTGAACAAAATATAATATTTTAAATATTTGACCACTTAGCATTTTTTCCAAATGTTAATAAGGACGTGGCCAGTGGCTTCTGGATGATGTGGAAACCAGTCTCGATTCTGGGTGTCTCGCTCGAATCACATCCGTGATTTCTGCTTGATTATTTGATACCGAACCAATGAACCAATAGCCAGCCACACGAAGATTTTTTAAATTGTTAGCCTCGTTTGAAACCCGGATTACCATCGGCCGTCGTAAATATATGTCGATAGTTCGCAAATGAGAATTAGAAGAAAATTTTTTTTTTTTTTTAAAGATTATGGAATTCGAGAGAGACGGAGAATTTAAAAAAACCTAGATTTCCACGAAAAAAAAAAACCCAACTAAACCAAGATCTTAGTTGAGTCCACCTAGGAGTGGCATCACTGTATGTAACACATGTCTCTCTGCCAGACGATCTTCTCCCTGCAAGTCCATCAGTAGAGCGTAACAAATTATAACAACATATTTTACCGAAAGAAACTTCAGTTTAAAGAAAATATCACATTTAAATCGCACGCAGTCCACGGCTAAATTGCATTTTTGTAAGCAAGCTTGTGAATTTTCACTGGAAATGAGAGGAAAGTACGTTTAATCCTGGCGATTGTACACTATTAAATGCCAGCGCGAGATGGATCTTCTTCTTAAAGTACCATGCCCTGCGGCATAGGAGATCATGTCTCTCAACAACTTCCTGACTCCAGTACTATTTTCAATTCTCTTGTTGGCTTCTTTCCATGCCACGATGATAAATTGTCCAGTATCTGCTCTCTTTGTCTTCCTCTATATCTTTTTTCTTCAACCTTACCTGTTGTTACGATATATTTCAGTTTTCTTCTCATAATATGTCCACAGAAAGTGGATTGACTAGTCAAATAAATGTCCTTTGCGCATTGGCCTCTTTCTGGACATCCTCATTACTCTTTTTGGCTGTCCATGGTATTTTTAACATTCTTCTGTAAAACCACATCTCTGTGGCCTCTAGTGCCTTCCCTACTTGTTTACTAATTGTCCATGACTCACTCCCATATGTCAGGATTGGTTCTATATAACACTGAAGAACTCTCTTACTTACTTCCATTGACAAAGAGGAATAATTCGCTATTTCCCAAGTTTTTACACGTCTTTCTCTTTCCTCCCTCGGTCATCTAGAGATCTACTAAATTATCCTCTGTGTTCTACCGTTAGATCGGGATCTACCTTATGCTCACCCCTGCATTCTTCTGAGTAGCTTCCCTGTTGAGGTTACAGATTGCTGGTTCGCTGAGATTCATCCTCGCAGTGTGTCCAAACAGCTTGAAAATGTGTCCTCATTCTGTTCTTTCACTAGACCAGTGTTTCTCAACCTTTTTGTGTTCAAGGCACACTTTTCAATTTTCTAAAAATTTGCGGCACACCTATCTGACCCCGCGCCTGTATAAAAAAAAATTACAGTGATATATACTAAATTAAATACACTAATTTGTGGGTACTTCATAATAAAGAAATCTCTCAATTAGATTTTCTTTTAATTGTTTAAAATAATTTGGGACCTAAGACGCGTCAACAGTGAGGAATGCAGTTAGGACCCATAGCTAGACTGCTTGCGTCAGGGTCAGCGAACCAGAGCTGACCAAGACCCTACTCCACCTCCAAGTGGTGGTCCTGGAAACAGGCTGCATCACTGCAGTCTGGCTGAGTGAGTGGGGATCGAAGAGGGAAGACTAACCCGGTCCCAAAAATGCTGTGCTGAAGTCGGATATGTCGGTCGAAAGGCGCAAATATCGCAGCTTTGCTGTAAACGGACACAACGCAACCAACGTCCTTCTCAGGACGAACAAAGAAGAAGAAAGTGTAAAATAATTTTGAAGTATATCTATTTTTGTTCAAAGAAGTTAATAGCTCAATTTATTATTGAATGAATTAAAGCTGTAAGATCAGTTTTATATTACATGATCACTAAAAATATACTTCAAGTGGTAAATTTACACAAATTTTGCGGCACACTTTGATAGGCGCGGCGGCACACTAGTGTGCCGGGGCACACCGCTTGAGAAACACTGCACTAGACTGTTCGAACGATAGCACTGATCTCTTTATGTTGCATTACTATTTTGTTTGTTTTTCTTTGTGTTTTATTTATTAGCCATTTGTCATTGTGCATCTCATTTCACGGATGATGAAATCGTTCTTGTTGATATCAGTAATCGGATCTAACACTGGTAGCGCAATAAATAAAACAATATTCCAAGAAGTTCCCGGGGGTGTCAGAGGAGACAAAGAATAGGTCTACTGTACCCTCAGGCATGTCGTACAAGGCGAATAATGAATGGTTGTAAATGGGGCTGGCAATCTCATCAAGAAAAACTACCGCTGCAATAGTATTTGACTGCTTGGTGCAGGCTTTCTGGGAAAAGGGGGGGGGGGGAGCTGCAGTGGTGCTTCATGCTCCGTAGGGAGCGTAAAGTAAAATGATGATGATAATAATAATACATGTAATGTATTAAAGATTGAAGGTAACAGACTACCAACATATCTAGAAACAATAACATTTTGACAAACTGCGCATGCGCCATGACCTACAATTCACCTAAAGTTTCTAACCACAATCCATGGCCACTCTATTTACAGCAAATCTGAGATCGTAAATAGCTGTACATCAACATTATACTTAAGCATAAAGTGCAATCAACTTAGTGCTAATGCACATGCAACATATTATTTGCTGACACTGCCGTTTTTTGGGTCCAAAACAAACCCAAAGTGATTTTCTGAGGATGTGAGGATAGCACAAACCAGATGCTCAGACGATGTAGTAAGGTTGAATAATAGCGGAGTAGCAAAAATAGCGCACAGCTGTTTGCCAGCGATCTTTTAGTTATTTCCCCTTTTCCCCCGACCGCGCTATTTATAGCCCACTTGACAGAGGTCACGTGGTCAACTTCCTTATGGGAAAAACATGTGGCGATGTTTACTTTTGATAGGGCTTAATTAATGCTTTTAGGCTACTTTATTATTATAAATACCGGCTTTAATTTTGCGTAAAGCTAGACTAGAAACGTTAGAGTAAATTTTAGAACAAGAACAAACATTTTATCACAATTAGAACAGAAGATATAATAGTCTGAAATAGTGTAAAATTTACGTTTTTTTTTATATTTTGTTATGGTTTGTTTATAATGCAATTTTCACTAAATCGGTCACAATCAACATGCATAACAAATTACAGAAATCAAAAGTAGAAAACCTGCAGAAAATGGATATCAAAGTTTTGTTTTGGTTTCATGCGTCAAACATTAATTATTGAAACATTAAATTGCAAGTCCACATTTATTACCTTAAATAACACACCCAATTGTCCCCAAAAACATGAGAGCTAACAATTATCTCAATCATACATCACGATGGTCATGTAAAAATGGGTATGGTCATGAGTAAAACGAAATGTTCAATTTAATAGATAAATAGGTGTATTTAATAAATACATATATTAAATGATTTCCACACTCTGTTAATTCTGTCAATCTCAAGCAACAACTGCCATAATTTGCTCTAGCCCCAAAATTTCGCTCAATTATCATTCACACTTCCTTTTTTTATAGGATGAATCTGTACATTCACAGATGGAGAAATTTGTAACAAATGAGTTTCCATTATAAATTTTAATTGTGAAGTTATATTTTTAATACCGCTGGCGCGTCTTTCAATTTTCAATCTTCTCTGTTTTCTCTCCTGTGCCCACGTAAGACCTACTGTTTCCTTCATGGCTATTGCTAATTCTTTGGATATTCTAACTCTACTTTCAATGCCTGCTTTCCTGCAAATTTCCTGACGTGACGTTTCTGAACAGCGTTGTGATTCATGTGCCTGCTGCAGGTCTAATGAATCAGTTGATGTTCCAGCAATATGTTTTCTAACAGTGTGGAGCAATTGAGATCGCTTACGTTTTGTTGGCGTTCTGGTGACTGATGTTTCTCTTCTATGTTTAATTAGTTTTTGTAGTACAATAGGCTGTCCTCTGGTTTTGCATTTTATGATATTACTTTTTGCTGTTTCTAGTTTTTTTCTAACAATGGATGTGAATAGGGGTTCTTCCTTTTGTGTTAGTGGTTGTGAAGGTGGCTTAGCAAGTAACTGTTGTACTGTGATGTCGCTTTTGAAGACAGGCGAGGTGGATGTACTTGTCGTATGTATAACTGACTTGGTAGGTGTAGATGTGGCAACAAAAACTGGCATGCTAGGGTGAGTAGTGTTATCCACCTCCAAATGAATAATGGTATCGCCTTTAATGTGAGCTGGCACATCAACCTCCAGTTGAACAATATCATCACTAATGTGGGCAGGCACATCAACCTCCTACTGTACAGAGCTATCCTGACTACAGCTAATGACTGACTACAGCTACTGACTACAAACTAACTGACTGACTACAGCTAAATGACTGACTAGACATGGAGGGGTCAGAAAGAACATCACAGGGGATAGAGCAGCTTTTTGTTTTTACATAATTGCACAGTTGACATTCACTTATAGTTAAATTATGGTTTTAGTCTTTCCAGATGTGCTGACTGTTTTCCGATAGTAACTTGGCTGTTTCAAGACACTTCTCATTATGCCTCCTTTTTGAGTTTTGTATTCGTAAGTAACACTTCTTACAAAATATAGTCGAATGCTGTGTGGGTTTATCATCTGATACGTTAATTCCAAACACAAAGAACAGATCATTAACGTAATTAGAACAGTTCAGTGCTTTCTGAATTGAACGTGTTGTTTTTGGAAGTTAATGCTCTCTTGCCACAGGCTCTGCACAGTGGACTCATCTCAACCCATAACCCGTCATGGGTCGTAGGGGTGCCATGGTGGAAGCATCAGCAGACAGGGTCCTCCACTGCTCTCTATTCTCAGCAATGCGTACAAGTGTGGAGAAACCGTGTCCTGCCCATTCTTTGATGTTATCAGCCCAGGATTTTCTTTGCCTTCCTCTTCTCCGTTTACCTTCGACTGTTCCCTGGAGGATCGTTTTCGGAAGGGAGTCATGACGAGTTACATGCCCAAACCAGGCAAGCTTTCGACGTTTCACTATTGACAAAAGTGGTTCTTGATGGCATGCATAGGTGTTTATCTTCTCTCTAACATAGACATTTGTTTTGTGCTCTTTATAGCAAATGCGCAAAATTCTTCTATAACATTTATGCTCGAAAGCCTGAATCCTTCGCTCCGTATCTGCAGTGAGTGTCCAGCCCTCACACCCATACAAGAGAATAAATAATACAAGTGATTTGTATAATTTGATCTTCACAGGAAAACTGATGTTACTTTTCCAGATCACATTCAACCTTGTCATGGCAGCTGAGGCCATCTCAAGTCTTGTCTTGATTTCTTTATTTGATCTTCCATCACTACATATAGTGGACCCGAGATATTTAAAGGTGTTAACTTCTTCTAACGTTTGCCCATTTAACGTAATGTTGGTCGGAACATGTTTCTTATGGCTATTCACCAATATCTTGCTTTTTTCTATATTAATTTCCATCCCCATATGTTTTTGTTACTTTCTCCAGTCTAGAGGTAAGGTCTTGAAGTTCTGATTCTGTTCCAGCTATCAGATCAATATCATCAGCAAAACGTAGATTACACAGAGGTCGGCCTCCAATCGATATGGTTGATTTATAATCGTAGAGAGCCTCCTGCATAATATGTTCTAGATAAATGTTAAAGAGCACTGGTGACAGGATACATCCCTGGCGAAAATTCCTACAGTTGTTTTGAAAAATTCTCCAATGTCATTGCTTGCATAAAACAGCACTGCTTGCGTCCTTGTATAGTGCTTCAATGATATCTATGATGTTGGTATCAAAATTGAATTTTCTCTTTATTTGCCCATAAACCTTCATTGCAGAACTCGATCGAAGGCTTTTGTGAAATCGATGAAGTTATGGTATAAATCATGTTGATGCTGGAGGATGTTTTTCGATCAGTAATCTAATATTGAAGATTTGTTTTCTGAGGTACTATCTTTTTGGTCTCAAAAGCCAGCCAAAGTTTCCTCTGACAAAGAATCTTCTGATTTTTGTTTTTATTTACTGTTCAATAAGTATCCTTAACATCACCTTAACTTGGATGACTAATAAGGCTAATGGTTTCTGTAGTTCTTGCAAAATTTTTAGATTTACCTTTTTCTTTGGAACGGTATTACTAATGACTGCGTCCCATCTTTTGGCCATTTTTTTGTACTCCATATCTTCTGGCAAATTGTTGTCATGATTTTTACTATATCTGGTCCTCCATATTTCAAGAGCTCTGCTGGTATATTATCCACACCCGGTGACTTCCCTCCTTTCATCGAACATATAGCCTCTTCCACTTCTTCCCGTAATATTGCTGCATTTCCGAGTTCTCTGTTTTCGCACTTAATGTTGTTTAATATGCCTAAGTCAGTGTGTCATGAAATATTCTAATCCACATATATAAATTATTAGGTAAATATGAAGCCTAACAAATAAAATTAATAAAGAGAAGAGCAATGGTAAAATGACAGTGCTGTCCCAAAGAATGTACTCGAAATCCCCCTTGTTTTCTGCTTCGTCTGCAAATTGTAACGCTTTCACGTTGATAGTAATGCTTACTGTATTATTACCCGCCTTCTTCAATGAAACGTGTGCTGTATTTCTTGGAAAAGCATTGAGACGTACTGCGTAATGACCTAAATTAACCCTAACATTAATTATACTGCGTTACCAAAACGAACGAACAGATGGACTAAAGGGATAAAAAGAGAAGGGAGAGGCAGAAAGCCGAACACTAAACCCGCTTCGCGCGATACACAATTACTACCATCACGCGTGTAAGTCTACATGCACTAATTTTTTTTTTCAGACGGACAGTGATAAAATACACTACCCTTTCCCAGAGTTAGGTTTATAAATCATAACAGACTCTTATTAGAAAAGACAACATTATATGGGTTTACGTTTGAACACATAACAGTACCCAGACAGCACATCTTCTAAACAGGAGATAGAAGAAATTGCATATTTTGAACGCAGCCACGTAGCTCCTTTAAATTAGTATTTTTTGGGTTCCTTAGGGTTTGCTGACAAATAATATGTAAAACGTTACGCAAATAGTCCAGGAATTAATAAATTATACCCAAAATAAAATATTGGGGGGTGCCTGACAGCATAAAATCATTTCTGCTCATAAAATTT
Source organism: Oreohelix idahoensis (assembly GCA_024509875.1). Taxonomy (NCBI): domain Eukaryota; kingdom Metazoa; phylum Mollusca; class Gastropoda; order Stylommatophora; family Oreohelicidae; genus Oreohelix; species Oreohelix idahoensis. Next base: position 175,695 of record JAMPIV010008454.1, on the reverse strand, counting down.
TTTTTATAACGTGTTTGAAAAAACCTTACGTTACATAAATAGCCTACCATGTAAACTCCAAATTGATTGGAGCGCAACAAATGAAAGCCTAACCACGATTGGTCGGGCTATAAATACTATCTTGGTTGTTAGGGGAGACGGGAAAAGATAACATTTTTTCAAACACTTGTCGAAACGTGGCTCATTGGCCAGTCTCGCTGATATACACACTTGGGAGCGTTAGTTCGAGACCACTAATTCAAATAAGCTTGATAAAGCGACAGTACGTTGAAGCCAGCTCACATTTTTGCTAAAATAAAAGCCTGGAACATAGGCAGAACGGAATTTGTGCCAGTTTGTGCCAGAATTCATTGCTAATCAACGTATCTGTGTTTATTTCCATGAAATTGTGGTAAGCTTGAACCATTCAGTATCTTTTTAATGAAAAATTGAATGTGAATTGTTGATTTATGCCTGTATATATATGTGTAGTTCAGTGGCAAACGTGAGGTAAAGCCTATAATGCTCCAGCCTGAACAGAGGGTGTCGGAGAGAAGTAAAACGGCATGGAATGGCCAAGTAGTACACTGACACCTGGATGATGGACTAGAAAGAAATAATGCTGGAAGTGCAGAGGCGTAGTAACCATTAAGAAGGGTAATACTGGAATAAAGTATTTCAAATGAAGCTGACTGTTGGCCTAACGCTCTGAACGCAATGTTTGTGCTGTATTGTGATCAGTGTAAAAGAGAATATAAATTAGTTATGAAGTAGAAGGTACATCCTTCTTGATTTCAGGGACAGTGGTCTTGATGGTACTGAGCAGCATCTGGTCAGAGATTTGCTGAATCCAGAGTCGGACAGCATACTCCTTGGTCTTTTTAGCTATCAGTGAGGTGTCTCCTGAGCCCAGAGGAGAATTCGAGCAGAGGAGTCCTTTCCTGCCGCCATCACTCAAGATAAGCAGAGTTGGCCAGCTGAGCTCAACATTATGCCCCTCATCTTGAAATAACTTTATAAAAATACTATTCAGAGGGGAATTTACTTGTCTTAAAATCAGGAACTGTGAACATCTCCAATACTGTCCCTAAAGACAAACTATTGAAGTCATGATGACAAATACCAACAGAGCTTGAACAAAACAAAACCAGTATTACCTCATTTTACTACTACACAACTGACACACATAGAACATTTGTACTAATATATGTCACTACAATATTCAGATTAAATACATTCTGTACATAACTTGTAATTTAAATTGATTGTGATTCCTGGTTCCCTTGTAGTTGAATCAGGACACATATTCATTCATGCTAGTAATGAATACATATTGTTATTTGAACCGTTACGAGTGACTTCTTTAAGCTATTCTCATAGAGTGTTATATGTATGTGAGTGTCACAGTGTTGTTAAGAGTAGTGGATTAAATTAAATTGTTTATCTGTCTGTTGTTGTGACTTACACTTCACCATACACATACCCTAGACACATAACGTAGCATCACACTATTCCAGAATAATTCTGACTGAGATATATAGATATGTGGTAGCAAGTAAGGTTATCTATAATACACTACTCTTAATAGATATAGATACCTTCACAGCTGATCTCAGTCAGTACACTAAGTTCCCTATAAGTATTTATAACATCCCACTTCACCACATATATTGGGGTCTCGCTCTTGGGATTTTGAATCTTTCCCTATTAAAAATATTGGGGGTAATTCACTTCAGGGAATATAAGAATTAAAAGGTATCCTTGGGTGGAATTAAATAAGGTTGAGCTCACGGTGCCTGTGTTGTCCATTAGAGATTGAATTGTTGGTTAGACATTGTATAAATTTACATAATAGACAATGGCGGACCTGGCCAAATTTCGATCTGCTGCGGTTCAGACTGCAAAAGAGTTAGGATTAGATGGGCAAGTTATGGTTGCCTATGTCACAACGGAATGTGACAAATTTATTGAACGCGAAGAAAGAAGGTTTGAAGCCGAAAGAAAGTTAGAGGCTGACAGGGAAATTAAGAAGTTACAATTTGAAGCTGAGGCTGAGACTAAGAGGTTGCAAGCTGAGGCTGAGACTAAGAGGTTGCAAGCTGAGGCTGAGACTAAGAGGTTGCAGATTGAGGCTGACAAAGAGGCTAAGAAATTGGAAGCAGAAGAGAAGAAATTAGCTGCAGAAAGGGAAGAGAAGAAATTAGCTGCAGAAAGGGAAGAGAGGAAATTAGCTGCAGAAAGGGAAGCAGAAGATAAAAGAGTACAAAGGGAACATGAGTTACGACTAAGGGAGTTTGAGTTTCAAGGCCATGCTCCTGAAAATGGTGCCAGTCCCTTTGCCTCTGATGCTACGGTTACTCAGGGAGCCTCAATCTCAGCTATGAACTTTCATTTAGATCATTTTGTTGAGAAAGACGATGATATTGAGAGCTATATAAATAGGTATGAACTATTAGCTACCACGTATGGGTTAGAGAGAGAAAGGTGGAGCTTAAAGTTATCTCAGGGACTTCGTGGGGCAGCTTATGAAGTTTTTGCAAAAATGAGCAGAGGTGATCAGGAAAATTATGACATGCTAAAGCAGGCTCTTTTGTTAAGGTATGAAAAGAATGCAGAGTTTTACAGGAAAAAATTTAGGAATGCTAAACTACTGTCAGGTGAAACCTATCACCAGTTCTCTGCACGCATAGAGACATACATGGAGAAATGGACTTCTCTGGGGAAAACCCAAGATCTTAAGGAAATGGTCCTTATAGAGCAACTAAGAGAGTCCATGGCTCCAGACCTGAGAAAGTTTCTCATGGAACAAGGTGCAGAGAGGCTGGGTGAGTTGCTAAATGTTGCTGAAAGGTATCAAGCAGCTCAAGCAGAGGTAACAGGTAATAAAAAGAAACAGGTGGACAACTTTAGGGCACCACAGAACTTTAATAAATTTGATCCTAAGGATCAAAATAAAGGTAAGCACCAATTTGATAGGCCACGGTATGAAAATAAAAATAAAGTCCCACAATTCGATGAAAGGAAATATGATGAAAGAAAATCTTTCAACCAAGGAAAAAGGTGGTGTAAAAATTGTAAGATGGACAATCATGACACTGACCATTGTAGAAGGAAACCTGTGTATATGGCAACCCTTCAGGTCAGGTCGACCTCAAGACAGGAGGAGGATATTATGTTGGATACCACTCCAGAAGAGATGAGGAAGGCACAGGCTGGAGATAAAACACTCAAGCCTTGTTTCAGAAAATTGTCAACTTGTCATACAACTCCAGGCAAGGGAGATTTTTACATGAAAAACAAGTTGATGTATAGGAAGGCCGGAACTAGATCCCATGGTCACGGACAGCTGGTTCTTCCAAAAAGATATAGGGCAGACTTAATAAGGAGCCTACATGTGAAACCAGATGGGGACCATGAGAAGATAGGTACCATCATTCAAAAGGTGGCTCACAATTATTATTGGCCCAAAGCAAGATGGGACATTGAGAATTTTGTAGAAAGGTGTATCATAGCACATGAGGGAACACCCACAAGTGGGAACATGGATCAGGACCTGGACACGCCACGGGGCAAAATTAGGCCTGATAATAAAAGGAAAAATAGATTTGATAAAGTGGACCAAATGGAATGGGAAGCCCCTTTTCACGGACAAGCTTCACTTAACTGTTTTACAATGGCCACTATGCGGAGAGTGCAAAAAAGATGTCTTACCCCAGGATAAGCCGACAATCCCTCAATCGGACTTAAACAAACTGGAGGAAGAAGATGTAGAGAGGAAATCTCTCATCAAGAATTTTAAGAGGGGGAGGCAGCCCCAAGAGAAAAATTGGTAGCGGTCGTTTTGTGAATGATAAACCCTGGAGGAAAAAATCATCACTATAAAGCTTCGAGTGGAAGAGACCATACCGGTGCATGGACAAATAGGTCCACACAATTAAAGGTCCATATGTAGCTTTGTTAAGAACGTGGACTGATGAAAAGGCAGAGGAAAACATTACATCTTCATACCAGTATGTGAATGAGCTGACCACTCGGTTAAAAACTGGCTGGAAACTTGCCAATGAAAATTTGAAACAAGCCAGGAAGAAACATGCTGCCTATTATAACAGGAAGGCGAAAGACAGAAATTTGGCTGTGGGAGAGAAGGTACTGCTTCTTTTGCCCGGGAGTCAGAATAAGTTACAAATTGGATGGCAGGGTCCATATACAGTTCTAGAGAAGGTGTCTAGAACAAATTATAAGATAGATAAGAAGGGGAAAGAAAAATCTATCATGTGAATCTCCTGAAGAAATATTTGGAAAGAGAACATCAGGAAGAGACACACTTGTTGACCTTGTCCATCGCCATGGAGATGAAAAAGGAACCACTTTCATCATTTGAATATCCATTACACCCATGTGAGACAGCAGCACAGGTGAAAATCAGTACACATTTAACGAAAAACTCAGAAAGAGAGAGTGCAACAGGTTCTAAATAATCATGCAGAGGTGTTAACAGACCGACCAGGGCATACAAACCTATTGGAATATGATATGAAATTAATAGACTCCACACCTGTCTGTATGAAACCATATTCGATTCCGTTTGCTAAGGAAAAAAGCTTTGAAGGAAGAGATAGACTATCTGTTGAAGGAAGGAATTATTTCGCACAGTGAGTCTTCGTATAGTTCCGGTGTTGTACTTTTAAGGAAGCCCTCTGGAGAACATAGACTCTGTATAGATTACAGGAGACTGAATGCTATTACAGAAGGACAGGTGGATCCATTGCCGGATACAAATCAGCTGTTTGCCAGACTAAATAAAGCTAAATATTTCTCAAAAGTGGATCTGAGTAAAGGATACTATCAGATTCCGGTGAAGCCTGAGGTTAGACCATACCTAGCTTTTAGTACCTCAGAAGGACCCTATGAGTTTAATAGATTGCCATTTGGATTGAAGAATGCGCCTAGTGTCTTCTCTAGAATGATGAGAAAATTATTGGATCCTCTGAATAATCCCTGTATAACAAATTTTATGGATGATATCCTTATAGCAACAGAAACATTTGAGGAACACATTGACTCTCTGAACATGCTGTTTGATCGACTTAGGGAGGCAAATTTAACAGCCCGACCAACCAAATGTTGCGTTGGATGTAAAGAATTGGAATTTTTGGGACACACAGTTTATCAGGGAAACATGACCCCTGACCCAAAGAATTTAGAGAAACTACAGAAAGCCCCGAGACCACAAACCAAGAAGGACGTGAGATCCTTTGTCTCATTATGTGGTTTCTACCAGAAGTATATCAAAAACTTTAATTCCATATGTGCACCTTTAACGGAATTGACACGTAAAGGACTTCCAGATCGCATTACATGGACACCACAATGTGAAATGACTTACCAAGAATTGAAGGAAAAGCTCACAAGTAAACCCATTTTGAAATTACCTGACTTAAGTCAAGAATTCATAGTAAGGACGGATGCAAGTAATATTGGGCTAGGTGCAACTTTACTACAGAAATCAGATGCATTGGATGGGGAATTAAGCCCAGTGGCATATGCTAGCAGAAAGTTGAATAAAGCTGAAATCAACTACTCAACTAGCGAAAAAGAATGTCTTGCAGTAATATGGGCAATAAAGAAATTCAATATTTATCTATATGGGAAGGCATTTAAGTTGCAAACTGACCACAAACCTTTATCGTTTTTAGCACAGGCTAAGCATGAGAACTCTAGGTTACTCCGATGGTCTTTGCTTCTGGCTCCATATAATTTTAGCATTGAATATATATCTGGAAAAACAAATCTGGGAGCGGATTTTTAAGCCGCCATCCGTGTGATGAGAATCACCGTAAACCCCAGAAATAATAATAAATTTCTCTATGTGTATATAGAATAAAGGACTGACATATAATGTCTGTTTTAAGAGGGGAAGTGTCATGAAATATTCTAATCCACATATATAAATTATTAGGTAAATATGAAGCCTAACAAATAAAATTAATAAAGAGAAGAGCAATGGTAAAATGACAGTGCTGTCCCAAAGAATGTACTCGAAATCCCCCTTGTTTTCTGCTTCGTCTGCAAATTGTAACGCTTTCACGTTGATAGTAAAGCTTACTGTATTATTACCCGCCTTCTTCAATGAAACGTGTGCTGTATTTCTTGGAAAAGCATTGAGACGTACTGCGTAATGACCTAAATTAACCCTAACATTAATTATACTGCGTTACCAAAACGAACGAACAGATGGACTAAAGGGATAAAAAGAGAAGGGAGAGGCAGAAAGCCGAACACTAAACCCGCTTCGCGCGATACACAATTACTACCATCACGCGTGTAAGTCTACATGCACTAATTTTTTTTCAGACGGACAGTGATAAAATACACTACCCTTTCCCAGAGTTAGGTTTATAAATCATAACAGACTCTTATTAGAAAAGACAACATTATATGGGTTTACGTTTGAACACATAACAGTACCCAGACAGCACATCTTCTAAACAGGAGATAGAAGAAATTGCATATTTTGAACGCAGCCACGTAGCTCCTTTAAATTAGTATTTTTGGGTTCCTTAGGGTTTGCTGACAAATAATATGTAAAACGTTACGCAAATAGTCCAGGAATTAATAAATTATACCCAAAATAAAATATTGGGGGTGCCTGACAGCATAAAATCATTTCTGCTCATAAAATTTTTTTTATAACGTGTTTGAAAAAACCTTACGTTACATAAATAGCCTACCATGTAAACTCCAAATTGATTGGAGCGCAACAAATGAAAGCCTAACCACGATTGGTCGGGTTATAAATACTATCTTGGTTGTTAGGGGAGACGGGAAAAGATAACATTTTTTCAAACACTTGTCGAAACGTGGCTCATTGGCCAGTCTCGCTGATATACACACTTGGGAGCGTTAGTTCGAGACCACTAATTCAAATAAGCTTGATAAAGCGACAGTACGTTGAAGCCAGCTCACATTTTTGCTAAAATAAAAGCCTGGAACATAGGCAGAACGGAATTTGTGCCAGTTTGTGCCAGAATTCATTGCTAATCAACGTATCTGTGTTTATTTCCATGAAATTGTGGTAAGCTTGAACCATTCAGTATCTTTTAATGAAAAATTGAATGTGAATTGTTGATTTATGCCTGTATATATATGTGTAGTTCAGTGGCAAACGTGAGGTAAAGCCTATAATGCTCCAGCCTGAACAGAGGGTGTCGGAGAGAAGTAAAACGGCATGGAATGGCCAAGTAGTACACTGACACCTGGATGATGGACTAGAAAGAAATAATGCTGGAAGTGCAGAGGCGTAGTAACCATTAAGAAGGGTAATACTGGAATAAAGTATTTCAAATGAAGCTGACTGTTGGCCTAACGCTCTGAACGCAATGTTTGTGCTGTATTGTGATCAGTGTAAAAGAGAATATAAATTAGTTATGAAGTAGAAGGTACATCCTTCTTGATTTCAGGGACAGTGGTCTTGATGGTACTGAGCAGCATCTGGTCAGAGATTTGCTGAATCCAGAGTCGGACAGCATACTCCTTGGTCTTTTTAGCTATCAGTGAGGTGTCTCCTGAGCCCAGAGGAGAATTCGAGCAGAGGAGTCCTTTCCTGCCGCCATCACTCAAGATAAGCAGAGTTGGCCAGCTGAGCTCAACATTATGCCCCTCATCTTGAAATAACTTTATAAAAAATACTATTCAGAGGGGAATTTACTTGTCTTAAAATCAGGAACTGTGAACATCTCCAATACTGGTCCCTAAAGACAAACTATTGAAGTCATGATGACAAATACCAACAGAGCTTGAACAAAACAAAACCAGTATTACCTCATTTTACTACTACACAACTGACACACATAGAACATTTGTACTAATATATGTCACTACAATATTCAGATTAAATACATTCTGTACATAACTTGTAATTTAAATTGATTGTGATTCCTGGTTCCCTTGTAGTTGAATCAGGACACATATTCATTCATGCTAGTAATGAATACATATTGTTATTTGAACCGTTACGAGTGACTTCTTTAAGCTATTCTCATATAGTGTTATATGTATGTGAGTGTCACAGTGTTGTTAAGAGTAGTGGATTAAATTAAATTGTTTATCTGTCTGTTGTTGTGACTTACACTTCACCATACACATACCCTAGACACATAACGTAGCATCACACTATTTCAGAATAATTCTGACTGAGATATATAGATATGTGGTAGCAAGTAAGGTTATCTATAATACACTACTCTTAATAGATATAGATACCTTCACAGCTGATCTCAGTCAGTACACTAAGTTCCCTATAAATATTTATAACATCCCACTTCACCACACAGTGTCAAGTTTACAGTTATATAATTCTTTACAATATTCTGTCCACCTTCTCATTACAGCTGTTTTTTCATTGAGCAGAGCCCCATTGCTATCTTCTATGACAGTTACCCTGGGCTGTTGGGGTTTTGATAGTCTTCTTAATGTGTCAAAAACTGCCTTGCTGTTACCTTTTATTAGCCCCGTATTAATGGACTCACATTGATCAGCTACCCATTTTTCTTTGGCCTGTTTCACTGGCACAATTCATATGATGCAAAACAGTATGTTCCATTTCGTTGTTATGTAGTATAGTTTACTTGTGTATGTATAAAGATAGAGGAATATTTGGGACTATCAAGTCTAACACCAGGATGTAGAATGCTTTATCTGTGAATGAAAGAAGATATACAAACAGTTACTTAGAATTCTTTGGTAGCCGTCGTGTGCACAGGATTGTCTACCAAAGAACACTAATGGAACAGTCCTTATCTCACACACAATTTTAAAAAAAATTCATATTATAAATACAAGATTAACAAGACTTGAAAGATAGAACAAAGTATGTGGAAGTAATCTATCTATAGATTTACATGTTTTCTGACGCTTATATACGTAGCTAAATATCATTATAAATTAATGAAAATGCAAAAACAGATGGTGCTTTACAAAAAGTTATTTTTGTACAACCTTATTTAAGATTTGTGAGTATCAGGAATGCGTTTACAGTAATTTAAATGCTATAAAATCTGGTGACAATATGCTTGTTCTTGTAATGCCAAACTCACAAAATTGACTACCACACATTCTCAAGATATGAAACCAAAAAAAAAAGTATGTGGAAATAATCTTTAGCTTCTCTTCGAGAAGTCTTTATAATTATAAACTCAAACGAATGGGCCGATTTTTAGATATTAAATTAATAAAAAGATTACTTATTTTATGAATTTCCTCAAATGATGACGCTGTTTTCAAAAGTCTGTAACTCCGTCAAAACTAATTTCAAACAAATAAAAAATGCAATCAAAAATAGAGCAGAGAACAAAGTTATAGTACACAAAAGAATTTTAGCGCTGTGTTTATCCAGAACGAGTGTGTAATGATTTATATTTTACAGATTTTACACACACAACAGCTGATTTTCCCCGCCAAAAACTTAAATAGTCTTTTACGGTGCACACGAAAATTTTATACCCGGTGTCAGAATTCCGGTCATTGAAACTAAAAGAGCGCTCTGGTATAGGGCACAAACAGCCGTGAGCGTATACAAACAAATGTAACAGTGCCAGATCAAGCGGGTGATTGTGGAGTCGATAGACGCACATTGCAACATAAAGGATCTGAAATGGTTATATAGTGGGGGTAGGGTATGGGGTAACCAAGGACTGAGAACGAAAGAATAATTTGTTAGCATTAAGTAAGTGCAATATCTGAGAGTTAATAAACAGTAATATTACTAGTAGCAGTAGTTGTTATTGTTGTGGTTGCTGTAGTGGCAAAGGTAACAGTAGTAGTATTAGAAGATGTTGTAGTTGTAATAATAAACGTAGTAGTAGTCGTTGTATAAGTAGAAGCAGCAGTAGAAGTAGTAGTAGCTGCAGTAATAGTTTTAGTAATAGTTCTAGTAGTAGACGTAATCAAAGTAGTAGTAGTAGTAGTGGTATTATTATTAATAGTACTAGAAGTAGTAGCAACAGTAGCGGTAGTACTAGTAATAGTAGTAGTAGTAATTGTAGTAATAGTACTAGTAGTATTAGCATTAGTAGTAGTAGTAGTAGTAGTAGTAGTAGTAGTAGTAGTAGTAGTAGTAGTAGTAGTAGTAGTAGTAGTAATAGTAGCTGCAGCAGCAACCACAGTATGAATAAAAATAAAAAGAACGCTGGTGAAGTGATAGGAAATATCAGATCATCAAGCCTGAAACACACGCCCGCATTGCTTGATAATTCTATAAAGACAAGAGCGGATAGTAGTTGTAGAAGTTTGATTACCTTCTCGTGAGCATTTGTGTAACTCCAACCCAGGTGAATCTGGCACGCCTCATAGGCCTGAGCGCTGAGTGGGCCCCTGAAAGTAGTGGTCGGAAGGGACCCTCGCCGTTATATATATATTATATAGTGCAGTCCGGATAAGTAGAAGTCGCTATCCTTTTAATTTTCTATGTTTAAACGCCATAACATGTCCCAGTTTCTAGAGACAGAATTGAATGGGATAAAGAAGATATGGAAAGATCTTTAGTGGATGACATAAGACAGTTGTGAAACAACGTTGTTGAAGGCCTATAGTCCTAGAAAGCTGAAGGATCATTATGATGATGATGAAGTAAGTAGTTACTTTAAACAAAAAATTTTTTGCCCTATACTGATTATAATCGTTGGCCTCATTTTATAAGGACCGCCCTGCTTATGCGTGTAAGGGGTCCCTTACACTTTAGTTACGCCACTGCTCGTGAGACATGGATAACAACAAAAACAATAAACCAAGAAGTTACAGACTTTCATAAATAGGTTCTTGGGTAGAATAGCGGGAGAAAGATTGAAGTAGTAATGACAGTCATTAATGTGGAACTGATGACAAGAACCAGATAGCGGGAGACAGATTGAAGTAGTAATGACAGAGTCATTAATGTGGAACTGATGACACGAACCAGATAGCAGGAGAAAGATTGAAGTAGTAATGACAGAGTCAATGAACTTGATGGCAAGAACCAGACAAGTACCAACTGCAACAGAAGATGAGAAGATGACGCTGGAGATGGATAGGACATACACTGAGAAAACCTGCTGGTAGCATCACAAGACAGCCCTTGTTCTGGAATTCCCAGCGAAAAAAATGTAAGAGAGACCGAAAAACACACGGAGAAGAGAACTGGAAACATAAATGAAAGGGGTACAGAAGACATTGATCGACTTTGAGAGGACGGTATAGGACAGGACTAGAGTAATTTTGTTGTTGTTGACGACCTGTGTTCCTTGGGGAGCTGAAGCGTAAAAGATTGATGATGATGTACGAGATCACCTGTCTTGTCTGCCTCCTGGGAGGAAGCACGCGATACAGAACTTCACGTTCTCTTGCAGGGGTGGTTTTCATAGCAATATGTTCGATATGACGAGGTTACAAGCTTCATGACACAAACTTTCTTATCTACCTTTTACCACGTACGTTTGTTCATTGGTAGAAGACCCGTGCTTAGAGTATTCGGCGCCTGGGGCGAGTGGTTTGACATGAGCCTCTCCCACAAACACATACACAAATACACAAACTTCTCGTTAAATTCCACTGGAAAATTAAGTAAGATTCGTCAATAAAACTGCATATAAATTTAAGATAGTAAATGCCTGGGGCGCTTAAGCGCTTATCATATATTTTATCCATAAGTGTGTAATGAAGTATAAAACAGAAGTTAATTTCATGTAGAATGAGCTCCAGGCTTTTTGTCAATTTGATGTTACATTTTTTTACTGCAAGCTATAAACTCCTTGAAAAATTATTTGTGGTTTTTTAGTGCATTAAAAGCCTGTGTTAAAAAATTTTTTAAATATTTTTTATTTTAGAGTGTAAAGGAGATTAAGGGGCCGAAACACTTGATCGACGGGGCGGGGGCACTTCTGATGATCAGATTGTCTCCTGTTGTATCGCTCTGTATAGAGTTTCCTATCATCTTTAAGTACATGGGCACAGTAATTTTTAAAAATTCGCTGCAATCACATGACAACGCTCCCTAATTTTTATTTTGTTATGGATTGGTGGATGATAATAACTCATCTTATTATTAGTAATATTGTACGTGTGGAATTCTTTCGTAACATTTTACCTTATCATATAATTGTATACACCATTATATTGTGTATTCTGCTTGGTGTCACGCAAACTGTTTCCAGAGCGATGAGTTACACTATTGTTTCCTCGGAAAATATACTATTCATATTATCAGAGCCGGCACCCTTGTCAAGTGCACACGAGATTGCGTACTTCACGCGGTACTCTGCGTCTGCAGCAACTTGCTTTTGAATTTCACTGAGTGCTGTATGCATGACGAAGCTCTGATTGAATCAGGATTATTTTCGAATCTAGCCGCCTTATTTACGATTTCATTCGAGGTTATCATTGTCATCATCATCAGGATGTTTTCTCTGGTCTGTCGTTTTACCAGGAAGTCTCGCTTATGAGTTTGTGACGGTATTGCCTCCCCTGCTTTGCAGTAGTGGTCCGACAGTGGCCAAAACTCAAGAGTATCTAATATGGGCTTCAAAGGTATCTACCTTCGCACAAGATTACTCTTGGCAGAGATGTAGACAGAAGGGTGATGACACTTCTATTACAAAGGGAGTCTTCACAAGATATTCAGAATAAGCGAGAACAATACTGCTTTGGCTGAGTATGTTAACTCTGTAATTCTGCCGACGCTTTTGTGAAGGATTTAAGCACTTATTACTTTCAGCTCGTTTAAGACCCCACCCCTGATTTACTCAGTGGAATTCTATTATTCTAGTATAGCTATGTTTAGAGTGTGTGTAGTAATTTGACTGAGACAAACATGCAGTAACTTTAAAATGATTAAATCGAAGTTAAATTTGTAACATTACAAATAACAAAATTTAATAATCACTTTAGGTTTTAATAGTTGGAAATAATTTGAATAGTTATGGATCAAGAAAAGTTATCATCACAGTCTTTAGGGAATGTGAGATATTACAAGAAGTTCAAGTGGCAGCATAGATTTGAACTTAGCTGCCAATGACGGTTCTGCTCCTTCTTATGGGTTGGTTCTTTTCACTCTGCTCGCGCTCGTCTCTGATCAAGGTTGTCGATGGTAGCTCGTTTCCCAGAAATGTCAAGGAGAGTCTATCACGTGGGTCCTTCGTCTTAAAGCTTAGGCCACGGTTCCCTTCTTGTTCCAGAGATAGTACTTTCTGCTGGTACCACCAATAACTATGGTTAAAGAATAGAACGAAACGCTCTTCTGAGTATGGCATTTTCCACCCCATAGTTATGGGTTCCTATCTTCCCATACCACCTTCCCAATTACTCAGACTTTACCCTCGATGAGAATTAAATTTAAATCCTCAGGATAAAACTTCCTTTACATTTAAATAGAATAGCATTAATAGTTACTTTATATTTAAAAATGGAGCCGCGGTAGCATAGTGGTTAGTGCACTGGCTTCCTAGCGCAGTGGTCTATGGTTCGATCCCCATATGAGGTGGGAATATTTTTAGGTCACAAACGGCTCCTGGGTCGACCCAGCCCCAAATGGGTACCAGAGCAACTCTGGGAAGGTTAAGGCGGCCGGCGTGGTGCCGACCACATCACCCCTAGTGTGCCGACGGTCAAGATAATATGGGCCTAACACCATATTCCCAATATGCCTCAATGGGCGTGTAACGGGTTCCTTTACCTTTACCTTTTTATATTTAAATGAAAAGGTTAATAATACAGATAGAGTCTGTTTACATATACATCTCCACTGATTGAAAAGTGTTCACAATATAAATTGAATATGTTTTCATTTATGTTTACACTGGTTGAAAAGTTTGAAACTTCTATTAACTTTAAAATGAATATTTTCACAAAGAAATTTACACTGGTTTAAGCTTGAAAACTTACATTAATTTTAAAGTGGCTATGTTTATAGGGACATTTACACTGCTTTGAAACTGTAAGTATTATACTTAGAATGTATATCATTTCTTTCATCTTTACCTCCCTGCTCCATAGGGAACTTGGGACTACTTTATGCTTTTAGTTCTCTTTACAAAACTAGCAATAAAGCAATCACCAGCCCGTGCAGCGGTGGTTCATGAAATTATCATACTTTACGCTGAGGTTGCCAGCCTCAAACGACCGGGACATCCACCAGCGATTTTCACACATATAAATATTCACATGGTAATGCATACATATTAGTTCACATGTTAGTAAATGACACAGATATAGAATGAAAAAATGCACTTACACCAATCTTGGCTACAGACTTGTTGCTCAGATGAATAAAAGAGACGGGTCGGTCTCTTACACGCGTCTGGTGTGTCTTTAATTTGACAATAGATTCCCTCTCTGACTCCGTGTGTTTCAGTTTTCCGTAGTCCTGATTTTCCTTGTTACAATGCTAGAGATTTCCTGGGCTTTTTGTGTTTGTAAGTCCTTTTGGAATACTCTAATAAAAGGTCCAGTCCGATAAAAGGAATTCTTGAATTCTAGCTTGGCAAGTCTGGGCTCTTCTGGCGAGCGTGTCTCACAGCAGTTTTTGCACAGTGAAGTGGGTTTAAACAAACATCAGGTTATATTCCCCCTCAATGTTGTTATGAAACACATCAGAAAGATCCAATCATTTCAAATCTCGCCGGGCGGGTGTGATATTTTCAAAATAGTCCCACGTGAAATAAGGCGCATGCCTGCAAAGGTCACGTATTACCATATATGGACATTTGATGCCTCGCATACACTCTCACAGGCTGATCGGTAGACACACATGACATCATGGGTAAGCTGTAATACTTATTACTTTATTAAAAAGTAATGTTGGCGTCTCAAGGATGACCCGAAGCGCTTATGTCACACTTGTCTGCCCACATGTGTCACACAGACAGTAATCTAGTTATCTGTCGTATGAGCACGCAAAAACTCCGTGTTTGCCCAGCTTGTTAACAAACGAGTCGCTTATCAGCAGTTTATCTAAACACGCCGGCGCTCATCTTATCTAGTTGCTTCTCGCAGGCTGTGATAAAAATTATCTGCAAGGAGTGTCACAAATGTTTGAACATACAAACTACTAGCTCCTTAGCCGATAATGAGAAGAAATTTGTACTTTTAAAAGTACACAAATAAAAATCAGTACAAAATATGCCTCTGATCCTGTCGGAGTGAAACAGAGATCGTGATGAGGTCGTCCATTTTGTCACAGATTTGTCCTAGAAATTTGCTCTTGTTAGTTTTCTTATTTTCCAAATGTGTTCTTCTCTGTTCAAAACAAAATACAGAACACACATTTACATGTGCTAAGTCAATTAAATCATTACACTTCAGTGTCATAAGGCGAATAGGCTTTCAACAAATTCACGCGAAGTCTTCCTATCCTGTGCGGTCTGCTTGCGCTCTTCCATATTTTCCTTATCCATTTTATGTATGTCTCCAGTTCTTTTCTCCATGTGGTTCTCAGTCTCTCTCTACCTCTCTTACACTGGGAATTCCGGAAAAAATCCTGCCTTGTAATGCTATCAACAGGTTACCTCACTGTGCGTCCTATTTATCACCAGCGTCTTCATCTCATCTCTTGCTCCATTGGCATTTACTTGTTCTTGTCATCAGTTCCACATTAGTGATCTTGTCATACCATTTAAATCCTTCTACACTATGCAAGCACCTATTTATGATGAAAGTACGTAACTTCTTGGTTCAATGTAACTAAAACAGTTACTCTATGTTTGGATTGTCCAGGGAAACAAATGTTGGAGCACTCTGTTTTCACATTAAAAATTGCAAGACATTTATACGAATCACCGAAAATTTATCAATTTTAAATCTTCTATTATCTTGTATTTAGGATCCCGTTACACACCCATTGAGACATATTGGAATATGGTGTTAGGGCCATATTTTTTTACCACTGCGCTACCGCGGCTTATATATATAACATGGAATAAATGATCTAGAACGATGCTGTCATTAAGAAAATGGCTACACTTGAATACACTAACTAAAAAAAGAGACTTTCCTTCTTGTTCTAAGAAAACCAGCGTTGGTAATCATATATCTCCACAAACCTCCTGTCTCCATTGCTTCTTGCCTATTCTATTGTTGATTTCTTTCCATACAAAGACAATAAACTGCCCGTATCTTCTCTCTTTGTCGTCTTATTTTTTACCTTCGGTCTTTCCTGTTGCAACAATTGATTGCAACTTTCATCTTCTCATAATTTGCCCAAAGGAAGTGGACAGCTCCTTTTTAATGTGAAAAATAAACTATCTATGCACACTGTCCTCTTTCATGGACATCTTCATTGCTTCTTTTTAAGTTGTCACTGTAATCTTTACATTTTTTCCGTTTAAAAAAAAATCATATTTATTTGGCCTCCAGGAATTTTTTATTACTTGCTTCCATATTGAATCTACATAAAAGTGAAGAACTTTTTTTTTACCTCCATTGACAAAGATTTGCTGCATAACCTACTTTTCAATTGAAGAATTGCTGCTTTTGCTTGGGCTGTTCCACTCTTCACCTCTGTTATGCATCTTCCATGTGAGGTTATTAACGTGCCAAGCCATTTGAATTTATTGACTGTTTCAGAACCGCCCAAATTTACTTTGATGATGCATTCTTCTCTTACAGATGACCACTATTTCTGCCACTTTGGTACTTAAGCTAGGACCTTTATTTAACTTTCTGTCACTTGTATCAATCATTTCCTGTGATTTTCACTCTTTGCAACTGAGATTGCATCATTAGCGCTACCTCAAGTATCCCCAATATATGCTCTATACATCTCATTATGTTTTCATTGCCCAGACAGAACATATCAGATGACAGCACACATTGTTAGTCTAATACCTTCTTTGGTAATTTCCTATTAACCTTAATCCTAACCCCAACCCCAACCCTAACCCTAACCCGAAACAACACATAAATACACATATTCTGTGCGGAGCAAATGCTACGAAACAACACTTAACTAAACATATTAGTAGTATACAATGCGCAAAACAGGTATCATTCAGGCGGCGGCGTGTGACTTTTATATAGCAAAATACTCCGATCGATTTCAGGCGGTGGCGTTTCAGGCGGAGGCACATGACTTTTATATAGCGATATATTTTAGCGGCGGGGCTTCCTCTGACGATCAGACGTATGACTTTTTATATAAGAAAATACTCATTGCGCAGGTGGAGCAGCAAGCGGGATGACTTTTTATATAAGAAAATACTCATTGCGCAGGTGGAGCAGCAAGCGGGATGACTTTTTATATAAGAAAATACTCATTGCGCAGGTGGAGCATCAGGCGGGGTGACTTTTTATATAAGGAAATGTGCAGGTGGAGCAGCAGGTGGGGTGACTTTTTATATAAGGAAATACTCATTGCGCAGGTGGAGCAGCAGGTGTTGGTGCATGACTTTTTATATAAGGAAATACTCAGCGGGCAGGTGGAGCATCAGGTGGGATGACTTTTTATATAAAGAAAATACGCAGGTGGCGCAGCAGGTGGGGTGACTTTTTATATAAGAAAATACGCAGGTGGCGCAGCAGGTGGGGTGACTTTTTATATAAGAAAATACTCAATGTGCAGGTGGAGCATCAGGCGGGGTGACTTTTTATATAAGGAAATACTCATTGCGTAGGTGGAGCAGCAGGTGGGGTGACTTTTTATATAAGGAAATACTCAGTGGGCAGGTGGAGCATCAGGCGGGATGACTTTTATATAAGGAAATACTCAGTGTGCAGGTGGAGCATCAGGCGGGATGACTTTTTATATAAGGAAATACGCAGGTGGCACAGCAGGGGGTGACTTTTTATATAAGAAAATACTCAGGTGGAGCATCAGGCGGGGTGACTTGTTATATAAGGAAATACTCAGTGTGCAGGTGGAGCATCAGGTGGGATGCCTTTTTATATAAGGAAATACGCAGTGTGGAGGTGGAGCAGCAGGAGAAGTGGATGACTTTTTTTATATAGTAATATGTGTTTATTGAGATAACAGGAAGACGATAATAGGAAGAGGATAATAGGTAGACTTTGTGATTTTTAGATAACAAGAAGACGTTATTTATAGATATATATTAATTCTGCAGGAGTGATGCAGGGGTAAGATGGCGGGATGCCTTTTTATATAAGGAAATACGCAGTGTGGAGGTGGAGCAGCAGGAGAAGTGGATGACTTTTTAATATAGTAATATGTGTTTATTGAGATAACAAGAAGACGATAATAGGAAGAGGATAATAGGTAGACTTTGTGATTTTTAGATAACAAGAAGACGTTATTTATAGATATATATATTAATTCTGCAGGAGTGATGCAGGGGTAAGATGGCGGGGTGACTTTTTATATAAGGAGAAAAATGGCGGCGCGCTGCAGGCGCAAGATGGCGGGATGACTTTTTATATAGGGAAAATGTACAAGGGCAAGATGGTGGACTTGAGATAGCAAGCAGGTGGTATATGGCGCAAGATGGCGGGGTGATTTTTTATATAAGGAATTGAGGAGGAGGAGAGGAGGAGGTCCATGACTTTTTATATAGAGATATGTTTAGATAACAAGAAGACGTTATTTATAGACATATAATAATTCTGTAGGAGTGATGCAGGGGCAGGGATGATATTTTTGTGTGATGTGGTATGGTTTTGGAGGTGGAAGAGAGATATTTTAGATGTTGAGGTGAGATGTGGTGACGTTGTCAGGATGCATCTGTGTACATTTTTGGGGGTGTAGCAGGCGAGTTGACCAGCATTGAGAGGTGGGAGTGAAGAGGCGTCGGTAACGAGGTACGGGTGTAATGTAGCAGGTGGGGTTAGGTTAGGGGGGATATTTTTGTGTGATGTGGTATGGTTTTGGAGGTGGAAGAGAGATATTTTAGAGGTTGAGGGGAGATGTGGTGACGTTGTCAGGATGCCTCTGTGTACATTTTTGGGGGTGTAGCAGGCGAGTGGACCATCATTGAGAGGTGGGAGTGAAGAGGCGTCGGTGACGAGGTACGGGTGTAATGTAGCAGGTGGGGTTAGGCTAGGGGGGATATTTTTTGTGTGATGTGGTATGGTTTTGGAGGTGGAAGAGAGATATTTTAATCTGTAATGTAGCAGGTGGGGTTAGGTTAGGGCGGAGTAGTAGGGTGTGTGTTGTGGAATTGTTTTGTTATGTGTGTTGGTGTGTGTGTGTTTATATGTCTACATCCGCGTGACTTTTATATAACGAAAATGTGTTGGAGGAACGTGGAGGAGGAGAGGTCTTGGAATATAGTAATATATAAGTTCATTAATGGCGGGCGTGTTGTGTGATGATTATTTTACAAACAGTTATACGTACATATTACAGATAGGTAGCCGATATTACAACAGTTAGATGCTATTTAGTTATACATATATAGAAATATAAAAGAGAAAACACTAGCTACATTTTATATATTTAGTGACAAAGTTAGTTGATCTATGGGTGACATATAACCGCACCTCTTTTCGTATACCCCTTGGAGCTCTCAGAACACAGGTGGTTCGGTTTACTTGGCGAGTCTGTCAATGCACGTTTTGTCTTGTTCGTTCAACGAGGGGGTCAAATGGGAAGATTTCCCTTTTAGTCTTCTAAGTTTGTCACTGCTGGGTTGACTTTTGTCAAACTTTTTTTGGCGCAACGTGTGGTGCAAATCTGCCTACCGCTCGCAGCATAACGAAAAAGAGACGTTGGATGGGCGGGTTTTTGCAGAGGTGTTTTAACGTGACACCAGGTACGGAAATCACATCTTTGAACATATCTACCCCTAGGTCCGCGTAAAAACTAACGTGTTGTTCTAACGCTGTGTGTGGCTAGTGATGAGAATATAAGACGCTGAGAGGTGAAGTTTGGTCGTAGACAACTACTCACTAGGAAATGCCCGTGAGGTGGTAGAAATACGACCTCGACACGATAGAAATATGCCCTCGAGATGATATAAATATACCCTCGACACGACAGAAATATACCCTCAACACGACAGAAATATGTATGTGTAATGATAGAAAATATGACCTCGATACGACAGAAATATGCCCTCGACACGACAGAAATATGTATGTGTAATGATAGAAAATATGCCCTCGACACGACAGAAATATACCCTCGACACAACAGAAATATGTATGTGTAATGATAGAAAATATGACCTCGACACGACAGAAATATGCCCTCGACACGACAGAAATATGTATGTGTAATGATAGAAAATATGACCTCGAGACGACAGAAATATACCCCCGAGATGATAGAAATGTGACCACCGGTTTTGGGGGAAAACTTTAGATATCACCCACCAAAGGATTTTCGCACGTGTAATAAAGGGGGGTCTCGATACAATTTACTCTCTCGACCTTCACTCAGCTCTCCAAAGGTTTAAGTATTGCATCACTTCTTGGCATGTTCACCTAGTTAGTGGGAGCCGTCACCTACAAAGAGGTATGACCCCACATGCAAGGGGTGGTCCTGGAAACAGTCTCTAGCAGTGCAGTCTGGCTGATCGAGTGAGGTTCGCAATGGGAAGGCAAAAGCGGTCCCTAAACAATGTCGGGTTGTAGTCGGTTGTGTCGATCGAGAGGTGGAGATATCACAGCTTAGAAGGGAGTTTTGAAGCGAGTTGAGGTTTTGTGTTTTCTTTTGTAGTGGTGTGGGTGAGGTCGGGGGGTTTTTTTGTGTGATGTATTGTACCGGTAGTGTGTTTGGTTGTAGGTATCTTAATTGTGTGGTGTAGTTTGTGGGGCTGTCGAATCGTGGGGTGTGCTGGGGTATGGGTTTTTTGTGTGTCGGTATTTTAATTGTTGTATCTACAATATGTATAGATCAGAGTGAAGTTTTAGAAACCAGTACTAGTTCTACCATCGAACTTGCGTCCTGGTAGTGTGTGTGTTGTTTATTTTACATATAGACAGGTATACATATACAAGATGTTACAGCAGTTATACGCTAAATAGTCAAGCTAAAACACTAGTCTCAAACGCGTTGTAGGTCGCTTGACACCTGCCCAGCCTTATTTGCTCGCTAACAGCAACTTGCTTAATGAAAAATTAATCGATTGTGTTATAGCGGCTTTAAGCTAGGTTGTGAAACGGTTTGAGACACGATTCGTGGTGACAGATGGTTACATACTCAGAAACCTAAGCGATACTCAACGTGCTGTTGAACAAATATTCAGTGTTAGCTTTCTTGGTTTGATAGAGGCTTTAACTATAAATTATCTGTAATGTTTTAAATAGTTTTGTTAAGGCATTATTTGTACACTACGCAAAAGTGATCTCAACAGAACTTTGTTATCTATGTAGATGTGTCGTAGTCTTGTTACAAACAGCAAGCTGGTTTAGAAGTATGTAACTTTATCATTTTTATTGGCAGGAGTTATGTTATTATCGTTTACATGTTTTGTAACAAATTTGATTGCTCCAAAACTTTCACACAATTAGGTTACTACTTGACTTGAGAAGAAGGTCTTTTTATAAACACTCTTGAGTGAATTCCCATTTTTTCCTATCCGCTATAGAATAAAGAGGAAAATATATTTTTAAAAGTATTACCTGTTATAGAGGCAGATGCGTACGGTTCGGTATGATGGGGGCGGTTTTGGTTTTGTGTTGTGTTGTGTGTGTGTAGTGGGTCACGGGGTAGTTTTCTTTATTATTTATATTATATCATGAGTAATAAAATCTACTTACCCCAATGTTCAGTTAATGTTATGTAAATGACCCGTAAACACTCGCAGTCTCCAACATTAAAAAAATATTGGGAAAGACCACGCTGAACAAAAACAAATAGACAATTTATTGAACACACCCGTAGAGATATACCTTGCAGGTAGACTAAAGTATGTCAGCAGCAACTAAACACGTACTTAGCGTTACAAGCTGTAACTGATTCATGGTCGAGACCAGTTTCATACATTTTAAGAAAACCCAACAAACACGTGTTTGTACCCTCACTAGAAAGAAGTCGGATCGATGACCCGCGCAAATCAGCGATCGTGAATTTCTGTTCACGTCACTCATACACACTTATTATATTGTATGTTTCAAACAACAAATATGCTAAAAACGTGAGAATCACTGTTTCAAGAACGTAAGATTCGTGCTAAAAACGTGAGAACCAACCAACATGTATTGAGAAGCAAGAATTTAAGAACCTTTGGTGTAAAACATTGTGACAATAAAAAACAATGTGAGAAGTACTGTTCAAGAATTTGAGAACCTTTGGTGTAAAACATTGTGACAATAAAAAACAATGTGAGAAGTACTGTTCAAGAACTTGAGAACCACTGTGTTTAAAAAACATTTACAACAAATATAAGTGTCTGTTTGGTACATTCTTTTTGAGTTGAACGACACACGCCTCGAAAGATAGAAAGAAGAGAGAGAGAGAGAGAGAGAGAGAAAGAGAGAGAGAGAGAGAGAGAACGAACGAACGAGCTTTATTTTCAAAGGGTTGAGAATTGGTCACGCAGACCCATCTAACATTCTGCCCTTCCTTTCGCTCACCTTTCATGCAGTATCCTTTCAATAGCACATGTATTTTTAGCAATATTTAAGCATACAACATTATCGAGGTAAAATAATAACATACATTTGTAACATGTAGACATAATCAAATTTAAGGGGGGAAAAAATTATTAATTAAAATACAGTAACAAAAATTAATACCTTAAAAGAGAAAGCGAGAAAAGAGAGAGAGAGAGAGGAGAGGGAGAGAGAGAGATAGAAAGAAAGGGAAAGAAAGAGAGAAAGATAGGAAGAGAGAAGAGAGAGAGCGAGAGAATAAAACACAGTCTTATTTTTAGGGTGTTATGAAAGGAAAGAGGTGTTAACAGACCTGCCCGCGCAGGCTGTGACAGAAAAGATATTGATTTACAACCACGCGCGTTCGAAACAGGTGACAATTTTCCCTTTCAGTTAAAATAACGGAGATTTAAGTACTAACGTGTTTGGTAGTTTGCACCATAGCAAGGCGTTTTCTTTGTGTAGCTAATGGTATGTTCTAAATATTCTTTTTAATGTGATAAAAGTGTTTATTAATTTTTTGCGTTATCAGATTCTGTCTTTTTTATATTTGTTATGTTAACACAAATAAGGCTCACAAAAAATACTTGTTTAACAGTAGGTGAGAAAATAAGGAAAATCTTTTTTCCTAGCACATAACCGGTTAGTCTTATCAACCACTCTTTAAAAATGTTATGTCAAGATAAAAAATAAAACAATTTAGTATCTGAGTTAACATAAAACACACAGTTATTAAGCTGAGTTAACAGCTTAACGGATAGACTATTTTGAAACAGATTTTTTAGCAACACGGGTTAGCGAAAAATTCGAATGCACAGACATACCTTTTAAAATAAAAAACAGATATTTAATACGACACACGCATAAACGAGCAACTAAAACTTTTATATTTTTAAAGATATACAACCTAACACAGAGTACCGAATACACATACACACACACACACACACACACACACACACACACATACACACACACACACACACATTTAGACCTTTGTGTAGGTTATGTCTTCACAGTGTCTGTTAAGAAAAAATATGCCTAGCGAACAACAACGGTCAGATATTTAAACAGAGAAATAACAGCTATATATTTAACATTCTAACGTGTTTCTCACTTTTTTGTTAAGTTTTTATTTCAAAAATACTTTGTTTGATACTCTATTTTATTTTATTTTTGTAAAACTTTTGTTTAAAATGGTTGGTCGCAAAGAAAAAAGTTATCTCTAACGGCTTTCTTTCCTCGTCAATAAACCATCTGCCCACATTACAAATAAACGATAATTGGATTTATGCTGGAACATAACGAAACAGACATCGAATTAGAAACATCTGTCACTAGGTAAATAACGGCTCTCGATTTTTTCGAAGGGCTCAAGTAGTAGTAGGGTATGCGCAAAACAGGTATCATTCTGCAGGCGCGCTGCAGGCGCGCTGCAGGCGCGTGACTTTTATATAGCAAAAATTCTGCAGGCGCGTGACTTTTATATAAGCGCAATCTGCAGGCGCGCGGCGCAAGATGGCGGACTTGAGCTAACAAGGGGAGGTTATTTGGGTCAAGATGGCGGACTTGAGCTAACAAGGGGAGGTTATTTGGGTCAAGATGGCGGACTTGAGCTAACAAGGGGAGGTTATTTGGGTCAAGATGGCGGACTTGAGCTAACAAGGGGAGGTTATTTGGGTCAAGATGGCGGATTTGAGCTAACAAGGGGGAGATAACAAGATGGCGGACTTGAGCTAACAAGGGGGAGATAACAAGATGGCGGATTTGAGCTAACAAGGGGGAGATAATAGGAAGAGGCGGGGCAAGATGGAGGGGTAGAATACTACCTAAGTTGCGCATACCCTACTACTACTTGAGCCCTTCGAAAAAATCGAGAGCCGTTATTTACCTAGTGACAGATGTTTCTAATTCGATGTCTGTTTCGTTATGTTCCAGCATAAATCCAATTATCGTTTATTTGTAATGTGGGCAGATGGTTTATTGACGAGGAAAGAAAGCCGTTAGAGATAACTTTTTTCTTTGCGACCAACCATTTTAAACAAAAGTTTTACAAAAATAAAATAAAATAGAGTATCAAACAAAGTATTTTTGAAATAAAAACTTAACAAAAAAGTGAGAAACACGTTAGAATGTTAAATATATAGCTGTTATTTCTCTGTTTAAATATCTGACCGTTGTTGTTCGCTAGGCATATTTTTTCTTAACAGACACTGTGAAGACATAACCTACACAAAGGTCTAAATGTGTGTGTGTGTGTGTGTGTGTGTGTGTGTGTGTGTGTGTGTGTGTGTGTGTGTATGTGTATTCGGTACTCTGTGTTAGGTTGTATATCTTTAAAAATATAAAAAGTTTTAGTTGCTCGTTTATGCGTGTGTCGTATTAAATATCTGTTTTTTATTTAAAAGGTATGTCTGTGCATTCGAATTTTTCGCTAACCCGTGTTGCTAAAAAATCTGTTTCAAAATAGTCTATCCGTTAAGCTGTTAACTCAGCTTAATAACTGTGTGTTTTATGTTAACTCAGATACTAAATTGTTTTATTTTTTATCTTGACATAACATTTTTAAAGAGTGGTTGATAAGACTAACCGGTTATGTGCTAGGAAAAAAGATTTTCCTTATTTTCTCACCTACTGTTAAACAAGTATTTTTGTGAGCCTTATTTGTGTTAACATAACAAATATAAAAAAGACAGAATCTGATAACGCAAAAAATTAATAAACACTTTTATCACATTAAAAAGAATATTTAGAACATACCATTAGCTACACAAAGAAAACGCCTTGCTATGGTGCAAACTACCAAACACGTTAGTACTTAAATCTCCGTTATTTTAACTGAAAGGGAAAATTGTCACCTGTTTCGAACGCGCGTGGTTGTAAATCAATATCTTTTCTGTCACAGCCTGCGCGGGCAGGTCTGTTAACACCTCTTTCCTTTCATAACACCCTAAAAATAAGACTGTGTTTTATTCTCTCGCTCTCTCTCTTCTCTCTTCCTATCTTTCTCTCTTTCTTTCCCTTTCTTTCTATCTCTCTCTCTCCCTCTCCTCTCTCTCTCTTTTCTCGCTTTCTCTTTTAAGGTATTAATTTTTTTTACTGTATTTTAATTAATAATTTTTTCCCCCCTTAAATTTGATTATGTCTACATGTTACAAATGTATGTTATTATTTTACCTCGATAATGTTGTATGCTTAAATATTGCTAAAAATACATGTGCTATTGAAAGGATACTGCATGAAAGGTGAGCGAAAGGAAGGGCAGAATGTTAGATGGGTCTGCGTGACCAATTCTCAACCCTTTGAAAATAAAGCTCGTTCGTTCGTTCGTTCTCTCTCTCTCTCTATCTCTCTTTCTCTCTCTCTCTCTCTCTCTCTCTCTTTCTATCTTTCGAGGCGTGTGTCGTTCAACTCAAAAAGAATGTACCAAACAGACACTTATATTTGTTGTAAATGTTTTTTAAACACAGTGGTTCTCAAGTTCTTGAACAGTACTTCTCACATTGTTTTTTATTGTCACAATGTTTTACACCAAAGGTTCTCAAATTCTTGAACAGTACTTCTCACATTGTTTTTTATTGTCACAATGTTTTACACCAAAGGTTCTTAAATTCTTGCTTCTCAATACATGTTGGTTGGTTCTCACGTTTTTAGCACGAATCTTACGTTCTTGAAACAGTGATTCTCACGTTTTTAGCATATTTGTTGTTTGAAACATACAATATAATAAGTGTGTATGAGTGACGTGAACAGAAATTCACGATCGCTGATTTGCGCGGGTCATCGATCCGACTTCTTTCTAGTGAGGGTACAAACACGTGTTTGTTGGGTTTTCTTAAAATGTATGAAACTGGTCTCGACCATGAATCAGTTACAGCTTGTAACGCTAAGTACGTGTTTAGTTGCTGACATACTTTAGTCTACCTGCAAGGTATATCTCTACGGGTGTGTTCAATAAATTGTCTATTTGTTTTTGTTCAGCGTGGTCTTTCCCAATATTTTTTTAATGTTGGAGACTGCGAGTGTTTACGGGTCATTTACATAACATTAACTGAACATTGGGGTAAGTAGATTTTATTACTCATGATATAATATAAATAATAAAGAAAACTACCCCGTGACCCACTACACACACAACACAACACAAAACCAAAACCGCCCCCATCATACCGAACCGTACGCATCTGCCTCTATAACAGGTAATACTTTTAAAAATATATTTTCCTCTTTATTCTATAGCGGATAGGAAAAAATGGGAATTCACTCAAGAGTGTTTATAAAAAGACCTTCTTCTCAAGTCAAGTAGTAACCTAATTGTGTGAAAGTTTTGGAGCAATCAAATTTGTTACAAAACATGTAAACGATAATAACATAACTCCTGCCAATAAAAATGATAAAGTTACTTCTAAACCAGCTTGCTGTTTGTAACAAGACTACGACACATCTACATAGATAACAAAGTTCTGTTGAGATCACTTTTGCGTAGTGTACAAATAATGCCTTAACAAAACTATTTAAAACATTACAGATAATTTATAGTTAAAGCCTCTATCAAACCAAGAAAGCTAACACTGAATATTTGTTCAACAGCACGTTGAGTATCGCTTAGGTTTCTGAGTATGTAACCATCTGTCACCACGAATCGTGTCTCAAACCGTTTCACAACCTAGCTTAAAGCCGCTATAACACAATCGATTAATTTTTCATTAAGCAAGTTGCTGTTAGCGAGCAAATAAGGCTGGGCAGGTGTCAAGCGACCTACAACGCGTTTGAGACTAGTGTTTTAGCTTGACTATTTAGCGTATAACTGCTGTAACATCTTGTATATGTATACCTGTCTATATGTAAAATAAACAACACACACACTACCAGGACGCAAGTTCGATGGTAGAACTAGTACTGGTTTCTAAAACTTCACTCTGATCTATACATATTGTAGATACAACAATTAAAATACCGACACACAAAAAACCCATACCCCAGCACACCCCACGATTCGACAGCCCCACAAACTACACCACACAATTAAGATACCTACAACCAAACACACTACCGGTACAATACATCACACAAAAAAACCCCCCGACCTCACCCACACCACTACAAAAGAAAACACAAAACCTCAACTCGCTTCAAAACTCCCTTCTAAGCTGTGATATCTCCACCTCTCGATCGACACAACCGACTACAACCCGACATTGTTTAGGGACCGCTTTTGCCTTCCCATTGCGAACCTCACTCGATCAGCCAGACTGCACTGCTAGAGACTGTTTCCAGGACCACCCCTTGCATGTGGGGTCATACCTCTTTGTAGGTGACGGCCCCACTAACTAGGTGAACATGCCAAGAAGTGATGCAATACTTAAACCTTTGGAGAGCTGAGTGAAGGTCGAGAGAGTAAATTTTATCGAGACCCCCCTTTATTACACGTGCGAAAATCCTTTGGTGGGTGATATCTAAAGTTTTCCCCCAAAACCGGTGGTCACATTTCTATCATCTCGGGGGTATATTTCTGTCGTCTCGAGGTCATATTTTCTATCATTACACATACATATTTCTGTCGTGTCGAGGGCATATTTCTGTCGTGTCGAGGACATATTTATATCATCTCGAGGGCATATATCATTACACATACATATTTCTGTTGTGTCGAGGGTATATTTCTGTCGTGTCGAGGGCATATTTTCTATCATTACACATACATATTTCTGTCGTGTCGAGGGCATATTTCTGTCGTATCGAGGTCATATTTTCTATCATTACACATACATATTTCTGTCGTGTTGAGGGTATATTTCTGTCGTGTCGAGGGTATATTTATATCATCTCGAGGGCATATTTCTATCGTGTCGAGGTCGTATTTCTACCACCTCACGGGCATTTCCTAGTGAGTAGTTGTCTACGACCAAACTTCACCTCTCAGCGTCTTATATTCTCATCACTAGCCACACACAGCGTTAGAACAACACGTTAGTTTTTACGCGGACCTAGGGGTAGATATGTTCAAAGATGTGATTTCCGTACCTGGTGTCACGTTAAAACACCTCTGCAAAAAACCCGCCCATCCAACGTCTCTTTTTCGTTATGCTGCGAGCGGTAGGCAGATTTGCACCACACGTTGCGCCAAAAAAAGTTTGACAAAAGTCAACCCAGCAGTGACAAACTTAGAAGACTAAAAGGGAAATCTTCCCATTTGACCCCCTCGTTGAACGAACAAGACAAAACGTGCATTGACAGACTCGCCAAGTAAACCGAACCACCTGTGTTCTGAGAGCTCCAAGGGGTATACGAAAAGAGGTGCGGTTATATGTCACCCATAGATCAACTAACTTTGTCACTAAATATATAAAATGTAGCTAGTGTTTTCTCTTTTATATTTCTATATATGTATAACTAAATAGCATCTAACTGTTGTAATATCGGCTACCTATCTGTAATATGTACGTATAACTGTTTGTAAAATAATCATCACACAACACGCCCGCCATTAATGAACTTATATATTACTATATTCCAAGACCTCTCCTCCTCCACGTTCCTCCAACACATTTTCGTTATATAAAAGTCACGCGGATGTAGACATATAAACACACACACACCAACACACATAACAAAACAATTCCACAACACACACCCTACTACTCCGCCCTAACCTAACCCCACCTGCTACATTACAGATTAAAATATCTCTCTTCCACCTCCAAAACCATACCACATCACACAAAAATATCCCCCCTAGCCTAACCCCACCTGCTACATTACACCCGTACCTCGTCACCGACGCCTCTTCACTCCCACCTCTCAATGATGGTCCACTCGCCTGCTACACCCCCAAAAATGTACACAGACGCATCCTGACAACGTCACCACCTCCCCCCTCACCCTCTAAAATATCTCTCTTCCACCTCCAAAACCATACCACATCACACAAAAATATCCCCCCTAACCTAACCCCACCTGCTACATTACACCCGTACCTCGTTACCGACGCCTCTTCACTCCCACCTCTCAATGCTGGTCAACTCGCCTGCTACACCCCCAAAAATGTACACAGATGCATCCTGACAACGTCACCACATCTCACCTCAACATCTAAAATATCTCTCTTCCACCTCCAAAACCATACCACATCACACAAAAAATATCATCCCTGCCCCTGCATCACTCCTACAGAATTATTATATGTCTATAAATAACGTCTTCTTGTTATCTAAACATATCTCTATATAAAAAGTCATGGACCTCCTCCTCTCCTCCTCCTCAATTCCTTATATAAAAAATCACCCCGCCATCTTGCGCCATATACCACCTGCTTGCTATCTCAAGTCCACCATCTTGCCCTTGTACATTTTCCCTATATAAAAAGTCATCCCGCCATCTTGCGCCTGCAGCGCGCCGCCATTTTTCTCCTTATATAAAAAGTCACCCCGCCATCTTACCCCTGCATCACTCCTGCAGAATTAATATATATCTATAAATAACGTCTTCTTGTTATCTAAAAATCACAAAGTCTACCTATTATCCTCTTCCTATTATCGTCTTCTTGTTATCTCAATAAACACATATTACTATATTAAAAAGTCATCCACTTCTCCTGCTGCTCCACCTCCACACTGCGTATTTCCTTATATAAAAAGGCATCCCGCCATCTTACCCCTGCATCACTCCTGCAGAATTAATATATATCTATAAATAACGTCTTCTTGTTATCTAAAAATCACAAAGTCTACCTATTATCCTCTTCCTATTATCGTCTTCCTGTTATCTCAATAAACACATATTACTATATAAAAAAAGTCATCCACTTCTCCTGCTGCTCCACCTCCACACTGCGTATTTCCTTATATAAAAAGGCATCCCCTGCACCTGATGCTCACACCTGCACACTGAGTATTTCCCCGCCTGATGCTCCACCTGCACACTGAGTATTTTCCTTATATAAAAGTCACCCGCCTGATGCTCCACCTGAGTATTTTCTTATATAAAAAGTCACCCCCTGCTGTGCCACCTGCGTATTTCCTTATATAAAAAGTCATCCCGCCTGATGCTCCACCTGCACACTGAGTATTTCCTTATATAAAAGTCATCCCGCCTGATGCTCCACCTGCCCACTGAGTATTTCCTTATATAAAAAGTCACCCCACCTGCTGCTCCACCTACGCAATGAGTATTTCCTTATATAAAAAAGTCACCCCGCCTGATGCTCCACCTGCACATTGAGTATTTTCTTATATAAAAAGTCACCCCACCTGCTGCGCCACCTGCGTATTTTCTTATATAAAAAGTCACCCCACCTGCTGCGCCACCTGCGTATTTTCTTATATAAAAAGTCATCCCACCTGATGCTCCACCTGCCCGCTGAGTATTTCCTTATATAAAAAGTCATGCACCAACACCTGCTGCTCCACCTGCGCAATGAGTATTTCCTTATATAAAAAGTCACCCCACCTGCTGCTCCACCTGCACATTTCCTTATATAAAAAGTCACCCCGCCTGATGCTCCACCTGCGCAATGAGTATTTTCTTATATAAAAAGTCATCCCGCTTGCTGCTCCACCTGCGCAATGAGTATTTTCTTATATAAAAAGTCATCCCGCTTGCTGCTCCACCTGCGCAATGAGTATTTTCTTATATAAAAAGTCATACGTCTGATCGTCAGAGGAAGCCCCGCCGCTAAAATATATCGCTATATAAAAGTCATGTGCCTCCGCCTGAAACGCCACCGCCTGAAATCGATCGGAGTATTTTGCTATATAAAAGTCACACGCCGCCGCCTGAATGATACCTGTTTTGCGCATTGTATACTACTCATATTCTGTGCGGAGCAAATGCTACGAAACAACACTTAACTAAACATATTCGGTGCGGAGCAAATGCTACGAAACAACACTTAACTAAACATATTCTGTGCGGAGCAAATGCTACGAAACAACACTTAACTAAACATATTCTGTGCGGAGCAAATGCTACGAAACAACACTTAACTAAACATATTCTGTGCGGAGCAAATGCTACGAAACAACACTTAACTAAACATATTCTGTGCGGAGCAAATGCTACGAAACAACACTTAACTAAACATATTCTGTGCGGAGCAAATGCTACGAAACAACACTTAACTAAACATATTCTGTGCGGAGCAAATGCTACGAAACAACACTTAACTAAACATATTCTGTGCGGAGCAAATGCTACGAAACAACACTTAACTAAACTATTCTGTGCGGAAAATGCTACGAAACAACACTTAACTAAACATATTCTGTGCGGAGCAAATGCTACGAAACAACACTTAACTAAACATATTCTGTGCGGAGCAAATGCTACGAAACAACACTTAACTAAACATATTCGGTGCGGAGCAAATGCTACGAAACAACACTTAACTAAACATATTCTGTGCGGAGCAAATGCTACGAAACAACACTTAACTAAACATATTCTGTGCGGAGCAAAAAAACACGAGTAATAGGAAATTACCCCTTCTTTTATCTGCTAAAAATGAAATACTTAGTTGTTAATTTTTATAGCTGCAGTTTGTTTCCAATATGTTTTCTCCATTATCCTTACGTCCTTGACATCGATGATTATGCTTTGTCATATTTTGATAATCTTTCCGAGTTTCACCTTGTCAAATGCCTCATCGTAGCAGTGGCGTATTCTCTATGTGTGCTGTGCGTGCTGCGCACACCTATGCCCGAAGGAAAATAAAAATTTAATTTATTATTCTATAAAATATTTCTCTTCTAATGTTCTGCTTTCGGACCGCACGCACCAGGATAACGGATTTTCCCGCATAGAATCTACGAGTATAATCTAGTTTCAGTTTCCCCAGACCCTTTTTATAATGCAGTTTTTTTATTGGTTGGTAGCAATCGCCCGAAGTTTCTCGGGTAATTCCGTCACAATGCGTGCGGCACGTTTCGGATTCACGTTTGAACACTGGTTTGATTGGATCGGGGTCATGGCCAGATACGTAAATACAATGCGAACATGCGTGCGGTGGTCCTGCAGCTCTCGAGTTGTAAAAATCGGTTGTGTCCGTCCAGTGTGTTTTTTGTGATTAATTTTTGTTAGTTGTCGGGAATGCAGATTATTACAGTGACAGTGAGTTTCAAGTTATAAGTTAATTAGTATTTCGGAGATAGTTGACATATACCCCTAATAACTATCGTTGCGTAATTGAATATAGTTGGTTTTTAAATTAAGAGGGGAAGAAGTTAAATAGTAGGCGTACATATTCATTTTAAGTAGCAGCACGCCTAGCTCGCATTACCAGGATACGCCACTGCATCGTAGTCTATAACGTCCGATTATATGTACTTTTTTTTTTTTACCTCTACAGCCTTTATTATTAATGATCTTGTAATGTACTCGTATACGACGTCATTAATGCTTTTTCCTTCTACAAAAGTGTTTCTATAACTTCTGGTTTTATCTTACTTCTCATTCATCTGAAACTCAAAATATTTTAGTCGCATGATTTATAACACACCCAATTTCGATGGTTTCGCCATGTCTGCAGAATGACAAGTATGGGAAATCAAGAGCTGACAAATATGGGAAAACCAAATGCAAAGGATCCAGACCTCCAAGACGGCCCAGAATTCGCTGGGAGGACAACATCAGAAAATCTGTGAAGGACCAAGAACTAGATTGGAACCAGGCCAGGAAGAAGGCAACCGATATTATAGTATGGCGCTCTCTCTGACAAACCTCTACAACCCAGGCTATAGGAGGAACGACTAAGTAAGAAAGTAAGACTTAATAACACTAACTGTGCGGTGATATTCACAATAGATGGTTTCCGGTTTCGTTGACCAAGCTATAAATATGGATTTTAGATCATGAGATATGTATCTAGTGTTGTTGGCAGGGTCGGCTCTTGGGGCGGTGCGAGCAGTCGGGAGGTACCAAAATTTATGAAAAAATATAAATAAATCAAAGCACTATAATTTTAAACTAACAAGAAAAATGGAAATAAATAATTTCAAAGTAAAATATTATTTGTTCATGTGAAACGGATAGTTTTCTTATATGTCTAAATTATTTCTTAAAAAAAAACAGAAAAACAAGAACAAAAATTTAAAAAAAAAAAACAGCACACGAGTAATTCAAAAATGAGTAAAGAAAAAAATACATACAATAGGATTGTAAAAACATAAGCGTATTCTTTCTTTTGTTTGCGTGAGAGAGTGTGTGTGTTACTGTGTAAAATGCTACAGTGACTATCACTTGCGGAAATAACATTGCGATCCAACTCAATAGCATGAAACTGAGTCACATTTGAGCACATAAAATACTGCAGGGGAGGAGGGTGTCGCGCGCCATCATGAGATCTCGTTCCACCTTAAAATATCCCTAGGGCCGGATCTGGTTGTAGGGATCATTCAACATTTTGTTATCATTTTGTTATCAAATTTATTCCAAATGATCCCACAGCTTACGTTTCCTGTAACTCATTAAGCCAGACCACCCGTGTGTTACCGGGGCCCGAAAGGGGAGCAAAGAATAGTAACACTGTACCCTACCATGCATGTCGTAAAATGCGACTAAGGAGGATTGGGCATGAGGCTGATTACCCCCATCCCGTAAAAAACTTTTTACCACAAAAACGTCAACAAACATGGACAAGTCAAATACAGAATATAAAACATGGAAAGGACTTGAGCGGATGGCACGGGACAGGAAGACTTGGCATGTGTTTGTTGAAGGCCTATGCTCCTCGGGGAGCTTAAGGGTATTGATTGATTAAGCCAGACACTGACTTCTATTTGGCAGAACAATTTAATTTAAAAACAAAAACACACACACACTGACATAGAAATAATTTCACAATGGAAGGGTGTGAAAAAAAAATCGAAAAAAGGTGATTCGTCTTACGAGGACAAAAGACAAAGAAAATAGTCTACGTTACGGCCACAAGGCCTTCGTCAGGGAAAGGAAAGAAAGTGAAGGCTTGTCACAGGATAGACATTCGTAAAATATTTTGAGTGGTCACGTTGGAAAGTGGCTACGCTGTTAGGATAGAAAAAACCCGTTTGGTCAGTTTGGGCAAAACGGAAGTCGATATAAAACTTTTGGCGCAAAGCAGTCTTGAGATGTCCGCTGTCCTGTGAGGACGCGTTTGCCTTTGTCAGCAGTTGTGCTGGGTTTTTGGGAATGCCAGTGTGGTTCATACTACTTGCCGATTTTCATGTGATCAGGACTATTTGATTTGTCGCTAGGTGGTGATTATAAATTCTAGTGATTTTCTCCTGGATATTATTTATGAGAAGATTAGTTGCAATTATGTATTGCGTTGTGTCAGTAGTGTATTCCGCCAGTGAGCGATAGTCTTGGCGGTTGCTGAGTAGATTATGTCGTTGACCATTTTTGCTATTATGTGAGTTGGTATTACTCTCGCAAGTAAGTCGGCATTCTTATTACATTGTGTATTGCATTTTTCATGCGTATTGATAGCCGTGTGTGGCTTTGTGTGTGTACGTTTCATTAAAGGGTCAGTACCTGCTCCAGGTGTTATTAGTTATTTCATGTCAGCTAGTTCTAGTTGTGGTCGTACTCTTAGGCAATGAGTCTTGATATTATTTGTACTACTATGCGTATGATATTGGTGGTAAATCCACAGCATTACTAGTGTCTGACAAGGCTAGATAGAACACATAAGAACTTAAATAAATATAAAAATAAAACCTAAATAATTTCACAGGGTCATTAATGTGAAACTGAGAAAACAAACAGAAATATACCAGTGGAATCTGATGTGAGAGAAAACCGCTGGCCCTGAATAGCACACGCACATACAAACACTAAGTTGATAGCCTTACAAGGCAGTCATTGCTATGAATCTTAAGAGTAAGCAAAATAAATGAGGACAAGAGGATTCGAGACAGAAATGAAACGGATGAAGAAGACATGGACAAACCTTGAGTGGATGGCATAGAAGAGGAAGGATTGGTTCAAGACCTGTGCCCCACGGCCAGATCAAGCGTAATGAATGAATGAACGAACGAGCAAACGAACGAACGAAAGAAAGTAAAGAAAGAAAGAAAAATTGAAAGAAAGAATGTGGACTGACTCACAATGAACTTTGTATAAATCGATGTTCCAGGCAACTTTCAAAATATTTATACAATCTAGTGCGGAAGGCAAATTACCAGACGTAAAAATGAGTCACTGTCCAAGGCAGGGAGATAGCAGACAACATAAACACAAACAGGCATAACAGGATGACTAATAATCTGATGACCTAATGTTTCTTCTAATAATAAAAATGTCTGGTCATTACATTAATGCCTTAAGAGGGTTTGTACTGGAATACCAACTATCCTTCTCTTGGTTTTAAGACACACAGTTCAACGAGGCGGCATACAAACTTGCTGAAGAAGAAGGAGCGCTACAGCAAAATGATATAGGGACAACTTAGGAAATGGCAAAAACAAACTATAAAAGCCACATTCAAGTCCAAATGGGAAAGACAGTACCAAGATTATATAATAAAAATGCTGCCTGTCATCAGCTATCTAGACAAGACCAGGTCATCATTTTCTGGCTTCGCACTGGACACAACAGACTGACGTACCTTCTATACCACAAGTACAGGATTGGTACAACCAGTCTGTGCACCTGCGGTACCAGCTCCATAACAGCCGAATCTCTGCAAATAAATCATGTGCAAGGAACGTTTTAGCAAGAAAGATCGGCAGACACATCACACCCCTCACTGCCACCCCACTCCAAAAGCACCTGACGGTGGGCGATTACTTTATTGTTCATAGGGCGTTGACTTTTCAGCGGCAAAGTTAGCAGGTTCCACGATCGGAACTTGTTGCGTCACGCTCCAGTACCTGCTCTTAAGTTACAGAAAACAAAGGCAGCTTGGATGGGGACTGGTCACACACAACCCTTCCCCCCCCCCCGCCCCCCCCCCCCCACCTCATAAAAAAGCTGGACCTAGTACAACGATGTCTCTAACACTCAACTCTACTGCGACAGTATATGCTACGGGACTACCTTTACATACATTAATCTTCAACATTTTAATGAGGTCAATGTCACAGCCAATAGGGGGCATTTCCGTCTGTTTCGTTTCAGCTTTGTTGGTCTTCGATTTTCTGAGAATCAGCGATCTCTCTCCTCTAGTGTTTGCCGCCCCTGAAACACATGCCATTGCTCAATGATTATTTATTATGTCCTGAAAATAAAGAATTTCGTTTCTCTTCAGGGCCTATATGAGTGCTGTGGAGGCGGAGTCGTGGAGTTGATCGTTTAAGTGGAGTCGGTTAAAAAAAAAAAAAAAAAATGTCCGGACTCTGACTTTGAATTTTATGTCATATGACAAAAACTTTAGTCGGAAAAATTTGTGGCCGCCTCCACACCCATGGTTTATATATTGATTAGGCCTATCTTTTGCTTTTTTCTTTGTTACTGTCACGGCTGTGCTGCTCTTACTACAGGCGATTGCACACAGCAGACGAACAATTCCCACATTACTTACTCAAATCCTCAAATTACTGTCTTAGTGAAACGTTTGTAACCACCAATGAAACAATCCCATCAGCTTAACTGAAAAATACGGTCACGCTGAGCATTGCACAGTGAAAGCTACATCAAACACCCGTTAAAAGAACAAGCGCGCATGTCCATTTTTTTTTTTTTGGCCATGGTACATAGACCATTGATCTAGAACTCATGATAAGTTTGAATACGCTCATCTAATAAGTTCAAATGCAATGGAAAGAAATGAAATGACCAGAGGAGGAAAATTAGTGACGTCATCAGGACATACAGTAGAAAGAGCCCAACTTAATTAGTCGCCCCCCCGCGCCACCCCCCCCCCCGTATTGCTTTGGCGGGTTACTTACTTGTTAAAGACTGTTTATGTATGCCTGAAAGTAAAGAAATCTTCGTTTTTTTTCCCCCTTCAGTTTGTGACGGTTTTGTCTTGCTTTGTACAGCACCCGGTGACTGACAATTATACACAGTGGATAAATAATGAACTCTTGAGTATGGAAACTGAAAGGGCTGTTTGTTCCGTGAACTGAAGCCAATTTATTTCCGGCTGACTGGACAACAGTAGGTTCAAACTGCGCTGCTAGAAAGAAGGCCACGATGTGGTATACCAACTGAACTGAATCTTCTTCAGTTTTTGTTTAGTGCTAATTTCGAAGAAAAAAACCTATATAATTTTTTTTTAAAGTCTGATAGCCGTTTTTTATTAAGGTAGTAGGATACATTGATAGGGTAAAAAACTCAAATTTTCCTTTCAGAATCAAACAACCATGGGTATAGTGTTAGTATGGACTTAAAATGTTTGTCCACATAATGACCTCATTAATTATGCAAATTAGCTATCCAATATGGCCGCCGTAGTGAATAAATTATACACCTTTTTTAAAACATCATAACTATGTTATTTGTACAAGGATCTGACTGAAACTTGGCAAATTGAATTATTATATATAGCGTGAGGTCATGAACTAAAATGACAGAGATTGACAGAAAGGTTAATTTTTAATGAATTTTCAAAGTTTATATTTCTGGAATGTTTGATATTTGTGCCTCATTATATATGCATGATGGTCATAAAACTAAAACTTTGAATTCAATTGTATCCATTTTAGGTAAGAATCTGTAAACTTATATGACAACCAACTGTGTTAATTTTCATGTCAATTGAATGTACAGATCCAGAGATATCTTGTTTCAAAGATCACCAATTATGCTAAAAAGACAATTCCGAGAAAACAAAGAAAAACAGAAAAAGAACTCACAAAATGAAGTTTAATGAGCTCCTGTTGAATAAAGGTCTCCTTCTACTGCAGCTGCAGTGTCTATGAATCCCCTTTTCGGTGCTCTCAGGGTCTTTCCATTGCAATGTCCTTACTTGCTGAATAGATCCTGTGCAGCGTTCTCCTGTATGCTTTCTTTGCCATGGGTTGACTTGTGTTCATGTATATCGAAAAATTCTGCAATGCACTGTGGCCTTTCCCAATAGAACGCACAAATGCCACCATTCGCACATTTACTTCTTTGTTTGTGAGTAGCTGAAGATGAAACATCAGAAGTATTGAAATTGGCATTCCATTCGCCACAGTTTGTGCACTTGATACTGATTTCATGACAAAAGCCATTCCGAGTCTCTTCGACGATCTCACAGGTCAGCGAGTAGGCCTACTGATAACATTTGTCACATCTAAAGTTAGCGCATAAAAACCCAAACAGTAGTTTTACATCCATAAGGATAAACCCATTTCCTCTGTTGTCATTTTTAGCTTGTCCTTCACTTTCTTGGACCTTTATTTTCTTTGCTGAAGAGCACAGAGGATTTATAGCGTCACTATCGACAATAGGTGTCTCATTTTCAGGCAACGGTTTGTTGGTGTACATGCCTCCCAGTCTTTGTCTTATTTCTCATTGTGAACAAAAGAAGCTCTGCTAACTACTATTATACAGAATCAGTATAAAACTAGCAATAAATAGAGTTTATGTTGGTGAAAATGCACAATGCATGTAACAAATGTCGAAATTTACGATCAAAGATTTCTAGACACACACTTTTGAAAAATTCATAAGAAATCATTGAGTGATTCCCCGTGGAAAAATTATAAATATCTTTTTCCTGTTATCTCAGTATAATTATAATTTCGCAGTTTTACAATTACGCACCTTCATGTTGGGTCATTATTCACATGGTAACCAACTATAAACATTGGTTGCTATGCAAATCACTCAAGGGGGTGTGTGTAGAAAAAACACTGATTCCTATCAAACCAGAGTATCTCTAAGCTTCTATGAATTATTTTTAGTTCAAGAACATGTTGACGATGATTTAAAGCATGAAAATGAAAATTGTTGGATTTTTTTTTTTTTTAAACCTTTTCTGGGTATCCTACTATAAATAACCCTTTTGTTAATCTTAACTGCACTTTTGTTTTCCTTTGACAGTTATTGCTTCTCGCTCCCACCCCCCACCCCGAGGGTTTTGCCTTCTTGTGGCGAGGCACGTCCTTTCAACCTACACTGGGAACACTATAAACCCATATTATAACCCATATGGGGTTGAACCGGGCACTTCCATGCACAAACACCCGTTTTTTGTGTGATGTCCAAAAATCAATCAATTCAAAATGTACCAGAAAAGGAATAATAGCAGCTATCCGCTAAAACGATGAAGCCCTTATAAAAAATCCTAGCTACACCAACGCTACATGGACCTCCTCAGCGTTAGTCCTTGCTCTCTACATCCAAGCTGTTCCACTCCGCAGAGCGCGGTAAGTCAGGCTTTCAGGTGCTGTCATGCATGTCTTTTAGCGCCCCTTCTTTTGCCCCCCCCCCCCCCCCCCCCGTCCTCCTTTGCTTTCCAGATCTATTTCCAGGTGAGGTTTTCCAATTCCCTAACCACCTCCATCTGTACTTTAGTGTGGTTTCATTCACCACAAAACAACAAGCATTTTTATGACCTGATGTTACAGACAAATTTAGAACCGTTTTATCAGACTGTAATTTCAAAGGATTAACTAGACTCGTTGTTAACAGCCAATAGCAGCTATTTTTATAATAGGATCTTTTAACTCTTTCTATCCCGGGAACCGCAAA
This sequence comes from Oreohelix idahoensis, assembly GCA_024509875.1. Taxonomy (NCBI): domain Eukaryota; kingdom Metazoa; phylum Mollusca; class Gastropoda; order Stylommatophora; family Oreohelicidae; genus Oreohelix; species Oreohelix idahoensis. The sequence continues at coordinate 135,603 of JAMPIV010008454.1, read as the reverse complement.
GTGAACCATGATATGGTACACTATTCCCCAAAGAGCCGCCTTGGTATGTCTGTTTGGCTATAGTTAGATATCCTCATGTTTGCACTTTTGACGATATAAAACAAACTTATTTGTTGCTTATAAGAGTTACAAACATTTCAAAACAATCTTCAATCAATTTATATTTATTCTGATATTTTTTGCATATATACAGATACTTACTGACTGTTTCAAAACACCGACTGTGGAACAAAATTGCTTCAATTTTTGCACTAGGGTAAGATCGAAAATTTGTTCGGGACAGAGTTTTTTTTTTTTTTTCGTGAGGGTTTTGCTTTCTTGTGGCTAGACACGCCCATTTCAACCTCAAATGAAGTCCATCGGTTATATCAAAGAGCAAATGCCATTGAAAAATAAATGAACTCAACGCTAAAGTATACTGATACAAACTAAGCCCTGAGAAGGACTACTAGCTTCTATCAGTTAGCATGATTTTGCTCTGACAAGAGCTAGTTCTAAAAAAGGTCTGCCTGCACTTGCAGCTGTCTTAAACAATAAGTCATAAAAAGGACAAATAGTATCTGTCTGCTAGCATGATAATACCCATAAAAAGGACAAATAGTATCTGTCTGCTAGTATGATAAACCCCATAAAAAGGACTAATTGTATCTGTCTGCTAGCATGATAAAACCCATAAAAAGGACTAATTGTATCTGTCTGCTAGTATGATAAACCCCATAAAAAGGACTAATAGTATCTGTCTGCTAGCATGATAAAACCCATAAAAAGGACAAATAGTATCTGTCTGCTAGCATGATAAAACCCATAAAAAGGACTAATTGTATCTGTCTGCTAGTATGATAAAAAAGGTAAAGGAACCCGTTACACGCCCATTGAGGCATATTGGGAATATGGTGATAGGCCCATATTATCTTGACCGTCGGCACACGAGGGGTGATGTGGTCGGCATCACGCCGGCCGCCTTAACCTTCCCAGAGTAGCTCTGGTACCCATTTGGGGCTGGGTCGACCCAGGAGCCGTTTTGTGGCCTAAAAATTTTCCGCCTCATCTGGGGATCGAACCATAGACCACTGCGCTAGGAAGCCAGTGCACTAACCACTATGCTACCGCGGCTGCTAGTATGATAAACCCCATAAAAAGGACTAATAGTATCTGTCTGCTAGCATGATAAAACCCATAAAAAGGACAGTTAGTATCTGTCTGCTAGCATGATAAAACCCATAAAATGGACTAATAGTATATGTCTACTAGCGTGATAAAACCCATAAAAAGGACAAATAGTATCTGTCTGCTAGCATGATAAAACCCATAAAAAGGACTAATAGTATCTGTCTGCTAGCATGATAAAACCCATAAAAAGGACAAATAGTATCTGTCTGCTAGCATGATAAAACCCATAAAAAGGACAAATAGTATCTGTCTGCAAGCATGATAAAACCCATAAAAAGGACAAATAGTATGTCTGCTAGCATGATAAAACCCATAAAAAGGACTAATAGTATCTGTCTGCTAGCATGATAAAACCCATAAAAAGGACAAATAGTATCTGTCTGGTAGCATGTTAAAACCCATAAAAAGAACTAATAGTATCTGTCTGCTAGCATGATAAAACCCATAAAAAGGACAAATAGTATCTGTCTGCTAGCATGATGAAACCCATAAAAAAGGACAAAATTAACAGTAGTATCTGTCTGCTAGCATGATAAAACCCATAAAAAGAACTAATAGTATCTGTCTGCTAGCATGATAAAACCCATAAAAAGGACAAATAGTATCTGTCTGCTAGCATGATGAAACCCATAAAAAGGACAAATAGTATCTGTCTGCTAGCATGATAAAACCCATAAAAAGGATTTGTCCTGAAAAGGGACTGCTAGCTAAGCCAACGCTGCCCGGTCCTCGTGATGTGGTTTAATGGTCTTTAAAGGACCATCTTCATTGCACACGAACAACTCCATCAGTGCTCCGATCTCCTCCCTTAGATCACAGAAGGAAGATCTTAACACAGTGCACGAACTCCGTAACACCGGCGAGAACCCCAAAGTGTTTATACAGGAATCACACATTCCATAAATATTTTTGTGGTGGGTAGGTCTCCTAATTTTTAAAATTTGCCAGGACAGCGGCCGTATGGCCTACTCTTTACGATTTCCAACTGCCGAGGGATTTTTAACGTGCGCTACTTGCACACGGAACCTCCTATTTTTTCGACCTTATCCGAGAAGGCTAGGCATATCAGGGGGGAGTATGACATCATGAGGAACTACTGGTTCTGAAAAAGAAATTCCATCAATTATATTCACTGTGCTGTGAGCGAACTCAGTACCTTTAGAATTAGAGGCGGATGCCACATACCTCAGAGCCATTCTGACCCCCTATGTTGTGAAGAGTAGAGAATAAGGTTAAGGCGGATACCAGGTATTTATTTTAAACGACTTGATATGACCGTGTTCATGAGCAGTTTTATTCCTACAGTTTAGTGGGTATATACTCACGGGTGGTATGCGAAATGGGTTCAATGGGTACATGGCAGAATTTGTTTATTTTACTTTTTCACATTTTCTTTAAGCTTAAGAAAACAATTCATTAAAATTTAATATTATAGAATTGTGTACTGTAGAAATATACACATGTTTATTTACAAGTGTGCGTGGAGTTTTCTTGCTTTGCAAGCGACACACTTGCTTTTATAGATATATAATACACATAAAAGGTTTACGGTTTACATGCCTCGGGTTTACCTTCTTTATTTATCGACTTCCCTTTTTAGCATACTAGTTGGATACAAGATGTTTTTTCGCATGCGTTTGAGGCCATGTCAGTAGTCGCCTTGGCAGGGAGGATAGTGCGATTCACATTAGTAGCTAGGTGGTGTTGCCGTACGGGAGTTTCCTGCGTTCGAGTCTCCGGTACGCCTATCACTTCCATTGTTTTCTGTTGTCTAGTTTTCTACTTCTTTATTTCTCACGAGTGCTTGAAACATATTTTTATGTGTGTATTTAATTGACTGGGGTTTGGCCAAAGACCATCAGCAACCAAGAACTACTTATTCAGAGTAACCAGGAGGACATGCACACCATCATAGTTGGCAGACGCTGGAGTTGGGTTGGCCATGTCCTCAGAAGGGACCCTGATACCATCACAAGAACAGCTATGCTATGGACCCCCGAGGGAAAGCGAAAGAGAGGCCGACCAAAACAACTTGGCGGAGAACTGTGGAAGCTGAGATGCAAAGAATGAACCACAGTTGGGGCACTGTACGAAAGATGGCCGCCGACCGAGCAAAGTGGAATCAATTTGTTGCTGCCCTACAAGACGCCACCAGGCGTGATGGCCGCTGACTGCTTTAACTGTTGGCGGTTATGGATCAAAGAAGAAGAATTTAATTGACTACCGAGTAATTTCTGTTGGATCCCATGGATTGACGATAGATTTCGTTTAGTGCCGGATTGGTTGATTTGCAAGAGCAGAGGCCGTACTGTTAGTCGGCTCCGCCAGGGGCTTGTGCTTTTAAAAAGCTTTCATTACTAGTTAAGGGGTACCTAGTGAATATAAGTTTTGGAAACACTGTTCAAGAGAAATAAGAAAACGTACAATACAACTCCGTGTTTGTAGCTCATTATGGATTCTTAAGACTCTCTGTTTATGGCACATATCAAGATATTTTTACGACATGTATTTAGGGAAAGAAAGATTCATACGATCAAATATTAAAACGGCACTTAGGCTTACCCCCGACATTTTTGTGACAGTGTTAATGTGGATTTTTTAATGACTATATGTTTAAGGCAGTTACGACTCTACGAAACGCACCAAGCAATAAATAATTTTGACAACACACACGAGGGCGTATCTCATGGAAAGAGAAGAAAACAAATAAAGAGGTCCAAGAAAACCTAGGTATGAAAAGAGAATTAATGAAGATCAAAATTAGGCAGCTAACATATTTTGGCCATATAAAAAGACGTAACACCTAACTCTGGCGACTGTGCAGTAGAAACTAAAAGAAGACTTTGTTACCAACAGATTACTGGGGACAATGAAGATAGAGATGTATATAATATAGGGAAGATATTTATTTTGTTTTGTATACTTGTTATGTTTGGAAATATTTGGTAATAATAATTTTGAGTCTGAGATTAGAACTCTAGACAAAGGGCGAATACTCTGTATTTGCTTCGTATGAATGTAATATATAGTTTAGTCCCACTTGAATATAGAGTTCAGAGGTTATCTTTAAAAAAAACGCATGCCCAGACCGGGTGTGTTTTGAAAAGGGTCTTCCCGTTACGTTTTTTCTGCGATGGCTGGTCTGTACCAGGGAAGTCCGAAGATGGGATCTTTCCGTGGTTTATTTGGGGAAAGGAGATAGTTTTCTCTATATGACTGTTATGTCGGTAATCCTCCCCAGTGTTTGTTCCTAAACGCCAAAAGATGGTGTGAGCTATTCGCCAGTGTATTTCCATAACAAGGTAACGAAGCCAGTTTATGTACCCTTTGTGACGTACGTCTAAGTATGACAAATGAATTTCCCTGACTCGATGGATGATAACAGAATATTGGCCTCTCATAACTTTAGAACCCCTGATCATCTGTTGTAACTTTTACCGGCATGCAGCTTTTCCACGAGAACCTTACACGCTGGATCATTAATATGTAGCCTGCTATCTTATGCGAACGTTTGAGATCGCATGACCTTTGATGGGAGATTAAAATCCCGCCCACAACCATTTTCTGAGAAACGATTTATAGCAATCTTTTCCTTAACGCCGGCCCAAAAGAGGGCGGGCCATAGACTCACTCCTGTTTCTAGAGCAATAAACAGCAGATAATTTTCTTACCTGGCTGTCACCCCGCCTGGTGGGAGTTGCCAAAGCTCTCAGAACAGCGGTACCATCAAAGAACAGGCTGATCTTCAGAATTCAACGTGGAGCGGCCGCGATCTAAAGAATCAGGAACTTTCAGCTCACAGAGTTAGCTTCTCGGGAAATTTTCGCACTCTTATGCGAGCAGCCTGAGACGGAAGGAAATCGGTAGACCGGGGGAATCGTAGGAAATTGCAAACGGTTAACACAACGGCGAGGTATCTCGAATTTTGCTCAAGTTTTTTTCAAGAAAGGTGCGAAAATTTAACACGCCCCATTCAAGTTACATTCGAGTAGTATAAATACAGAACTCCGAAAAACTGCATTTTATCGTTCGCTCTGACAGAATCCTAGTTGCACTAGCATAGTCGGATTCCTGCTGGATTTCATCTACCTTCGTGACTATTGGAGTGTATTCTTTCTGTGCAGACGGTAATTTATACATTAGCTTCGAGTGATCAGTGGTCGAGTTATTTCAATTGATTTCAATGGATTGTGGTGTAAATTTAACCTTATTAAATAAACCCATTTTCAAAGTTCTAGTGCAAACTAATATTACAGCTAAAAGTATTTCCTAATACAATTGACGCGTAAATTTATTTTGCAGACGTTAAAGAGAATTATAACTTTAATACAGTTTAGTTCTGTATAGATAGATGTGCTTTTAATTATTTTTAACTCACTGGAAGGTTTCCCGATTTGTTAATTGACGACGCTAATAAGTAAATAGGCTAACTGTAATTTATCGCGTCAGATTATAATATGATTTGTAATGCATTTCTTGTTTTGATTATCTTTCATTCAGAACGATCATTCAACCTGCATCCCAGCAATTATTAATTATATACAGAGTTCTGCCAAACTCAATTTGATAACTCCAGTAACATATGAACTTTTTAAAGCTAAACTGGTGGCGACCTGTAATGGGCCCCGCTCCTCTGAACGTAACTGAGAATAAAGCCATTCAAGAAACACTTTAAAAATACTAGTTCATATAGAGTCCTTAAAGAAAAACTGGAAGCAGAACATATTTTATTCACTGCCCCTATTTGTGAAGAAAAAGCATCGATCTACCTGAACACTGTCATGTCACGTATATTCAGTGGATTTTACCCTCCCTCCCCCCCCCCCCCCCCCCCCCCCCCCACCCCCCCCCCCCCCCCCCCCCCCCCCCCCCCCCCCCCCCCCCCCGAAGAAGAACTTACCTCAGTGTTTTTCTTAACTTGTGACATTACGGAAAAAGGAAGTTATCTCCACCAGCTGTGCCAATTTTAGGAACCACACCATACCTCACGCCTAGCCAAGTGCCTGTGACATTCTTTAGGAACATTATCTAATAAATAAACAGTACCGTTAAACTTCAACGTCCAGCGATTTCGGGACACTTTGTTAACTTCAACAACCCCTAAATCTGGGGCTGTACACGGAAGAAAAATACTTTTACCTAAGCCAAGGTTTAGTGCTGTTTTTGATGTATTTCCTATGAAGTGCCAGAATTCACCTTTCGGTAAGTCTGCGTGTGTGTTTGTGGGGATGGCCAGCCCTAGTGTGTTTTTTTTTAATGAAACGAGATTTATCTTTTCTTTACCCTTTTAATTAGTTCGACCTTGTACTAAGGTGCATTATATTCCTTGTACGGGATCTCTCCTAGCGGGATTGGGTAACTGTGTTCATTTCCCCTCCCGTAAAATTTGTTGATTTAAAGGGAGACAATTGAGAACCCTAGCTTTCCTCTACACCCCCCCCCCCCTCTTCTTTCTGTAACCCCTTGCCTCAGAGTAATAAATTTACCAGTGGGTTAAATTGCCTATCTCTGATCACCCCCCCCCCCCCCCTTTTTGTCTTTGGGACCGGGTTTTGTCTGTTAGTAAATATAAACGGGAAACGGTGGATGGGATATTTCTCCTCAAAAACCCCTCTTCCCTTATCATATTTGTATTCTGTAACCTTTGATTTTTTGACTGTAAATGTACCATTATGTGTGAGTCCTTTATGATAATAAAGGTATTAATCATTAATTGTGTTGGTTGTCGGTTGGCCTAAAACTCCTAACATTTCCATCTGTGTAGGCTGTATTCATGTACGTTGAGCGACTGGAACTGACAAACAATTGTTTGTGCAGAAGAGAGATAGGAGTAGTCTGTGAGAAAACAGATATTGTCGTAATAAGAGACTGTCCTTGCTCCTTCCCAGCGCTTGTGAATCTACTACCTCATTCTCCTAAATCCTTATTCTCACAGAGCCTTCAATATCACTTTACACTCTAAAGGGACCAATATTCATCAGCACCCTCTCAGATAAAAATTACGACACCCTTCTGCAATGCCTAGATGGGCAGACGTTTCGTCGTGCCTAGATTATTATTGACTACAGAGGAAGATGATATGCTACCTAGCAGTCCTATGTTATTTGATGTGACCAGCATTATTAATTGCAGAATATTCAGAGCCCAATCAGGACATTTATGTATGAACAGCATCTTTAATTATGCTTCATATTTTCACCTTGGGTGAGCGAGGCTCACTGAAAAGTAAAGCCATCTTGGATCTCATTGCCAGTTTAATAAAATCATCTATCGAGAACAGGGACAACCTTATTATCTGATGATGATAGAGATCTGTTATCTATAAGGAAAATAAAACACAACTGCTGGTGGTTTAAGATCGTTATCATGAACATTTGCTGGATTTAAGGCTTGTAAGACTTAGGCAGAAGAGGGTCTGATAAGGAGCCATTATTAAGTAATATTTATTGGCTGACGCGATTAGTCAGCTAAGGAATGAGACTATAGACAGATCAGAATACTATGTGCTTGCCTACGACCATTCCATTATATCCAGATGCTATGTATTTCTTCACGTATACAACAATGTGTGTGTCAACTTGTTCCAGTGACTGTCAACCGTAATGTCAGAGTATGTGTCACAATAAATATATGAAAACGTCAATAGCAGTTCAGGGCATCATTGACTTGCATACGAGTGTATGAGTGTATTCTAACCAACATGTCAACTTCAGAACATTCCACACATTCGCGCAATTGACATTTATACTTTCACTCATTGTCAACATCACCTGTCCAGGGCCTCACTACTTTATGGACCAGGTGACCTGTATGTACAACCCTGTGTCGGTTAGCGAGTTGACAATCATAACACCTTACACCAGCAAATAGCATTTCAACAATTAACCTGCACCTACGATAAGAACATCAATTATACTCTTATCAGACTTGCAATTGCTTCACACAAACTAATACAGATGAAAAACCTATGGCAGGGCACAAGCAAAGAAACAAAGTTACATCTGATCAGTGCATGTATATTCCCAGTAGCAGCATACGGCTGCGAGACATGGACGCTCAATAAGACAGTTGCAAAAAAGATTACATCATTCGAAATGAAATGCTACAGAAGGATGTTGAGAATACCCTGGAAAAAAAGACCAACAGAGAAGTACTGCACTCACTAAACGTACAGGAACATTGGCTCCTAAATACCATCGCAAACTGTCGTTTTGTCATATAAAATTCTTTACAGTATTCTTGACAGTATTCTTCCAAGTTCGTTAGTATCTTATTCCCTTTTACGTGATCGTGCTTGATGGTGAATTGCGAATGGTGGGGTGAACTTCGAATTCAACAGTAATGGACTCCACAACGCTTCTTATGTATGGGTCCATAGATACGTACATAGTTTAATGAACGAGACATTTCATCAATTGACATTTGCATAAGTAAAAATACATCAGCTCCGTGCAGTTATTCTAGTCTTCTTCAAATAAATCCTTTAACGTCAAAATGTCCTGTGGTTTACACGCGATTTCCGTATGTCGATAAATCCGGTAACGAAACCACTATACTTCTGGCGAATACTAATGATTCTGACAAATCATAACATAAATACCTGCAGTTCCTCATCTAAGGAAATTCATACAACCAAATTGGAATGCTTCGCTCTTGCATCCATAATACGAGATAATTGACCCTACCGTTTATCTCCGTGAAGAAACTACTGCACCATATAATACCAAACAGGAGCTATTAACAATGCGCCTATCTCGGACGACATTCAGGGTCTCAAGTCCCAATGTAATATGTTGTCAAGTGGTGCCTTAACAACTCACCGCGTCATACTTTTTCCTAGACAACTCTATCAATTTGCGTTCATCACCGTGAAGCGCGAAAACCTCCAAACTTTATAGAATACCCCTAAGTTAATGTGAATTATAAAAATGCACACTATAGAAGTGGCTAACATCATTACACGAGTCGTAACATTTCCTGACCGACCGGGATAAAAAAAATCTATTATATAGATTTTTTTTTTTTAAAATAATAATGCGAAAAATTATAATAATAACGCGATTAATTCTTGCAAAAATTAATTTCCCGACATACGGCCCCACGATGTTTTGAACCAACCAGTGTTTGAGGTCGCTGTCAAAGTATTAAAATGTCATATAATAACTACAGTAACTAAAGAAAAGTCAACAGTCAGAAAGGAAAGTGTTTTTGTTAATTACCTAATTAACTACTCTAAGTTATAAACATACAATAAAAATATAATTATATTATATTATATAACTAAAGTATTATATATAACGAAAAGAAGGCAAAGAATACGCCATGAGTATATGAGCAAATAAAAATGACAGTATGGAAATGAGATGATGGTAGGTGTGAAAGAATAAAATTAATTTAAGAATAGTAGATTAATAAAGTTAATTATGAACTATCTATCTAAGTAAGAAATAAAATAAATTAAGTTACTTATTCAAATTAAAATATTCTATCTACCATCTAAGATATAACAGTTAATCATAATATGAAATGTAAATAGTATTGTTGTATTAATCTGTATGTTAATACGAAGGTAAGTAATATGTTAATTAATATTAACTAATGTTTAGTTTAATGTATATACTTGATATTCATAAGTGTCACTAATACAACGTGTATTCTTATTAATCATACAGAATATAAATGTTCATTATTTTCACAATTGCTGTAAATGTTCCTTCTGTAGTCGTAGTCACGAATTGTTCGAATACAATATTGAATGTGTGTCACGTAAATGTTTCCATTCAGTTTAAAGTGTAAATTGATGGCATCGTTCTGTAGTTAGATAAAGTGTAAATGGATGGCAAATCGTTCAGTCCTTAATAGTAGATCGTTATGGACACTATCCAAGTCCTTAATAGTAGACAAGGAAAACCAAGAAAGGGTCTTCAATCACACTTTTTTTCGAATGATAAAATGTACATTGTTATTGAGTTTCTAGTAGTGATTAATTATATGTCCAACATCAATTTCGTGGTAGAGGATAACGAAATATCTTGATCAATCATTGGAAACCACTTGGAAGCAATGACAGTTGATTGAAATATTTGTAAATATGTTCATGTCCTAATTGTTTGGACATACGGCCTTGACTCGGTATCGTTTCCATCATTTGACTTTGTAATTTGAGTAGATACATATTCTGATGTAGAACTTGCCTTATGTCGAAGTTTGAATGGAAAGTCGATAGTTGAATTTTCATAGTGTAATCACAATTAGAAACGTGAATACGAATTGATGTCTGTAAATGTCTAAACGTTAGTAAACCATCGAGTGTCTTTCACAGTTTCAAATCGTAAGCCAGCATAACAATGTGACGAATATACATATATATATATATATATATTGATCGAAGTGGATAGTGATTGAAACATCATCCATAAAGTCATCGACTTTGTAATATTCCATAATCGTTCGTAATTCAGTACACTTGTATCGTTAATTATTATCAGCTGATGATGAAAAGTGGCGAGATATTGAGTCTGTGACAACGTTCTCCGATACTGAAATCGACTCTATGGTGACCTGGAATGTTGATTACGACGTAGTCATGTAGTAGTGATATGCCTGACTCAAGAGCCTTACGTTCGTGCCATATAATCGACCATGTGATAAAGTAGACTCGCATCATTGTTTTACAGTCGATGTGGAACTGAGATTCTTCGAAATTGAATTCTTTTCAATCGATTACTTGATCTTGTTTGAGAGCAACACCGAAGACGACGTTGCCTGCACTGTCGAAAATGCAAATTTGTGTAAAATTTAGTAACGTATTTTGATTTCTAAATAGAATGTTTAATAAAAATGTCCCTAGTGATTTAGTGAGCGTGATTTTAGCAATGTAAGTCCACTTGTATCTCATAAGCATGTCTATCCACAAACGAATAGATGATATACGAACTTATGCTGCATTGGCTGAGCATAGTTATGACCATCAACGAAGTTATTGTCTATCGTCGGCATGGTAAAAACAATGTAAAGACAAAATACAAATTGTCATAGCAGACAAGACAACAAAATTGTTCTCTACCAGAAAAGTTTACACTAACCAATCTATGTAAGAATAGATGACAAGAGAAAAAAGAAATGATGACTGACTATGCTGAGTCATCAAAGATATGAGACAAATAGTGTTACTACAACATGTTATCTGCGTGACGCAGAATCAGGTACTAATTGTAACTTTAGATAATGGCGATGAAAGTAAGCACCATTATCACGCTCGACAACTATACGAGCATCCCTATTGTTACATAAGGTAACCAACGCCTTACTGTTCTGACCATTGAATGATGGCAGAAGACGAACAAACTTAACGTTTGCCGTATACTGAAAAAAATTACCAAGTTCCTGCCATGTCGTACCTTGTGGCAGATTATGTACTAATACCGTGCGAGAATATGCACTTTTCCCAATATATGTAGTATCATTAACACTAACATGGGAAAATGATTGATGTGTAACCTTAGTTGCATGAGGTACATTGCAATGTATGTCCCTCCCGTAAGTATAATTCTTTCTATAGACTGTATTGTTATGTTGAGCCTGAGTAAGATGAACCTTATCCTGTAATAGTACATTTGTAGAACCTGTAGTCGTCGACGGATCAGAAGACCTACATACATTCTTTTGTTTCATTGTGCTGGTATTAATTTTATTGAGTGTCTTCCTATCACTCTTAACTCCAACATTATTTTCCAACATATTACTCTTCTTCGTAACGTCCTTGTCAATGTTGACAACGGCAACAGTTTTCTTAGGAGCAGTTGTCATCTGATCCTGTCGCCAAGACTCATTGCCCGAATCGGCAGTATTCTTCTTTCGAGGGAAGGTATATCTCCCCCGGAATGATTTCTTAATATTAACTGGTTGTGTTGAAACCTTAATGTCGCCCTTAGTACTTGAAACATGTCGTATGATAGGTCTATCATACCTGGTTTTGGACAATATATTGTTGTCCAATATCATATCTAGCAGACCATCAACCCGTTTTTTTAAATTAATAATTTCACCATTTAACTGTGAGATTTCCTCACTTTGCTTGACCTGCATTTGTTTTAATTCAATATTTTCATTTACCTCACCCTGCAGTAATGATTTTGATGTAGTCAATTGGTCCTCATACTTACTTTCGTGTTGAACATGTGGATGTTCATCGTCATGAGTTACCATCTCTTCGTTCTGAGTTAACTTCAATTGACTCACTTCCAACTTCAAGTCATTAAGCTGAGCAGCATGAGACTGAGTCTCTATATGTACTCTTTTTTCTATGTTTTTTTCTATCTTTGCTCTCCTCTGTCGTGCTATTTTCTTTAATTTCTTCTTTTGTTCTACCAACACATTTGGCTGCAATCGAGCTACTTCTGAAGTAAGCTCTTGAATCTTAACACATTGTGTGATAGTTTCTAGTTTTAAAGCTACATTTGTCTGATCAAGTGATTTCAGTCGCTCAACCTCAGATAACAACGACTGAATGTGTGCACACTGTGCATGAAGTTTTCTTTGGTAAGATGAGGCATTATCTTGTGAAATTTTCAATGCAAGTTTCTTAACCTCAGACTCCAAAGCTTTATTTTTTTCCATGGTGGATTCTAATGAGGCTTCTAATTCGTTCTTCTGACTACGACATTTAGTAAGATCTACTATCAACACCGACAATTGATTATTCGAACCAGTAATTTCAAAATCCATTGCTGACAGCTTCTTCTCATATTCACCTTTTTGCTGTATCAGCTCATTAGTAAGGGCAATCTCCCTATCCTTATGCCTCGTTATAGTTTCCTTCAACTCATTCAACTCAATACTACTACCTTCCTGAGTAGTCATTTTACCTTCATCATGAAAAATAGTGGATAATAGTTTATAGAGTCTCACTGCTTTCTTCTGTGAAGGGGCATACCTACACACACGCCAAGCAAACTCCTCAAGATCATGGCTCATTTGAGTTAAGAAATGTTCTATGGCATATTCCTCACAGCTTGCACCAATTAAACCCAATCTATCTCCCTCCTGGAAAAAATGTTCAAAAATATCCATAGTAACTATATAAATATATGACTCCCTGAGTAAATTAACTTATTATATGTATGTGCAATAACGCAATATAACCAATATATTATTCCTTAGTCAGTCAATTATATAAATCTCCAATACTGATATACTCAATTATATACATACCCCAATTGTGAATAAGGTACTGTGACTAGCCCCGTCACCTAATTACCCATTCATATGCTTAACAAATTCATTGTAAGCTCAAAAATTATATTTATTTCCCAATATTTTATACCAGTATTACATATTCATAACAACACCTAGTAGTTATAAACTTCCTAGTTTAAGATGCTGAAAATATTTAATGCATCCAATATCCTCACTTAATACTCAAGGGTATCGTCCATCCGTTCTTATATTATTCAATTATCTATCATATTATGCCATACTCAGGCAGAAAAAATAGTTGCTACTTGCACCACTAGAAAAAACACCCAGAAAATATTTCCTGTATCAAATATTTTCAAATTAATCACCTATAAGTGATATATTATTTATTATATATGTATCTTATAATAATATTAAGGTTATTAATGAGGAACATATACAATTATTAACTAAAGAGTTTGACAATACAATTTTCACAAGACAAGTCGAATTACCAACATTAAAATGATTTTACAACTAAATAAACATCACGGAAGTGACGAAGTATACTTAACTTAGGATATAGGTCAGAGTACAAAAAATTCTACCGAAACGTTAACAAAACATGAACCCTTACAAATGACGTCAAAGTTTTATGTGTCAAAATGAAAGATAGCAAGGTCAGGGTTAACGGACATATTACAAACAGCAGACAAAAACTCAATTATAATAAAACTAAAGACAAAGATAATACAACATGCATATACAAAACTTCACAACTAACAAATAATATTCGACTGAATTCAATGACGAACAAAGTATGCCGCAGCAGTTAGCGGATTCTTCGTCAGTCGAAGATAGTCAAAAGGTTTCCTATCGAACGATTCTAGATTCTACGGTCTGCGAAGCGACATTGTAGACATATCTAGAATTCTCGCTTAGACAAACACCAATAACGTACAAGCATTTCACAAACCATGGAACATATAATGACAGTATTAAATAAACATGCCCAGAAACATCAAATGGACTAATGTTTGCTTATTGGACCAACAACGGGTAGGCTACTTAGCTTTTTGTGTACGAATAGCTTCCTCGTTCAGTGCTGGCATGTATCAACGGAATGACCAGATGTTGAGAAATGTACTTCAATGTTAGATCGATCTTGTTTTTCTTGATTCATTCCTCATATATTGACTTGATGATTCATTTTGACTTGACATTCGATACAATTGTTACCGGCCACTACTTGACTTTCAACTTGCAGCGATGATGACGTCAGTTTGACCTTTATGACACATGCGCAATGGTTCATATCGTGCTCAAATCACGTGAGCGCACGACAAAAGTAAACAGTTCTTGACACATGTGAATGAGAATTCGGTAACCTGGAAGAAAAATTTTTCGTCCCCACAATGGCCACCAGATTGTTACCGTCTATTTTCATTGAAGACCAGTTGGTTATTATTCGTTGACTGTCGTTTTGTCATATAAAATTCTTTACAGTATTCTTGACAGTATTCTTCCAAGTTCGTTAGTATCTTATTCCCTTTTAAGTGATCGTGCATGATGGTGAATTGCGAATGGTGGGGTGAACTTCGAATTCAACAGTAATGGATTCCACAACGCTTCTTATGTATGGGTCCATAGATACGTACATAGTTTAATGAACGAGACATTTCATCAATTGACATTTGCATAAGTAAAAATACATCAGCTCCGTGCAGTTATTCTAGTCTTCTTCAAATAAATCCTTTAACGTCAAAATGTCCTGTGGTTTACACGCGATTTCCGTATGTCGGTAAATCCGGTAACGAACCACTATACTTCTGGCGAATACTAATGATTCTGACAAATCATAACATAAATACCTGCAGTTCCTCATCTAAGGAAATTCATACAACCAAATTGGAATGCTTCGCTCTTGCATCCATAATACGAGATAATTGACCCTACCGTTTATCTCCGTGAAGAAACTACTGCACCATATAATACCAAACAGGAGCTATTAACAATGCGCCTATCTCGGACGACATTCAGGGTCTGAAGCCTCAATGTAATATGTTGTCAAGTGGTGCCTTAACAACTCACCGCGTCATACTTTATCCTAGACAACTCTATCAATTTGCGTTCATCACCGTGAAGCGCGAAAACCTCCAAACTTTATAGAATACCCCTAAGTTAATGTGAAATTATAAAATGCACACTATAGAAGTGGCTAACATCATTACACGAGTCGTAACAAGAGTCTGAACGAGTCTTTGGCTGATGCAGGTCGAGTTGCCCAGAATCGTGATGCGTTCAGAGCAGCTGTAATAGAGACAACGTTCTGGAAAGAATACGTCACATGATGATGATGAACACCTGACTGAAGACCACACACTGAATGGAAGAGTTGAAGGCAAACGTGCAAGGGAAGACAGCAAGTAGGAAGATAACTTGACAGGAGATAATCTATCAGAATGAACCATCAAGACAAGAGACATAAGACGTTGGAGATCGACTGCAGCCGACCTTCGTTGCGGAGATGGCAGCTGACGATGAACACATACGATTTTTATGAATCGACGCTGAGGTGTATTCGAGAAAAAAATATAATATGGGATTTTGATGGAGGAAAAAGGGGGCAAATTGTTGTAGTGGTCAACATTTATTACTTTACCACTTAAGCAGAAAATAAACGTCCCATGCATTCTAATGCACAGAATAATCGTGGATGGTCAGTTACTATTAATCAAAAATTCGTCGTAGTGTTAATGTAACTGCTAAAGCTGTGTTAAGACAAAAGACTCGCCGGCTTGGTTGTTTCAAGAAACGCCGAGCTGATTTAATCGGCACATTACCATTCACCAACCGACGCCAGCCCCTTCAAATGAGAAAAACACTCGATTTTCGCAGTTCATTATTTCCCTTACTTTAAACCCCTTATTTAAAATGGAGTTATTTCCACTATTTTTATTTCACTTTGATTCAGTTATTACATGAAATTGATTGGGCCAGAGCCAATCACACTTCAATAATTTAAAATGTACCAAGGAAGGGAGCTGCTCTCTACGTCGAAGATTTGAACCGCGACAAGCAAAGAACACCGTGTCTTAAAGGAAAACGGTTTTTAAAAAAGTGTAGTGTTCACTAAAGGCATGCCATAAACTCGCAAACTGTTCCACACAAACTCTTTTAAGCCTTAAATGCTATCTGTAAAATAATGCTCTCTATAACCTATTCCTATGACTTCAAAACTGAACCCATATAGCTTAAAAATTGAACCATAGCTTGACTGCTTGCGTCAGGTCAGCGAACCAGAGCTGACCAAGACCCTACTCCACCTCCAAGTGGTGGTCCTGGAAACAGGCTGCATCACTGCTGTCTGGCTGAGAGAGTAGGGATCAAAGAGGGAAGGCAAACCCGGTCCCAAAAAATGCCGTGCTGAAGTCGGATGTGCCGGCCGAAAGGCGCAGATATCGCAGCTCCGCTGTAAACAGACACAACGCAACCAACGTCCTTTTCAGGACGAACGAGGAAGAAGAAGAAGAAGAAGAAGAAGAAGAAGAATCAATGTCTTTTAGCTGGATCAGAATAACAGCAGAATAATCAGTTTTACACTAGACTTATCACATCGATAAACACGGCGGTAAACAAAATGACACAGACGTGTTTGACATATAACTTTCACAGTACAAGGATATGATGAGATCCATTTGTCTGTGGACTCAAAAGCAGTGATTCTCAAACGGTATTGCTTGAACTCATAGATCCTCCAACGTGTACCAAAAGACTCCGAATAGGCTGTCGCTAACTTTGATGATATTAAAGAAGGGTAAGAGGGAGGCTGAATGAAAAAAGGTTGAGATGTTGATATAAAGAAGAGTGGGAAGTATCTCATGAAAGAGAAGAAAACCAAAAAAAAAAGTACTGTACTAAAAAGCTAGGAATGAAAGGGAACTATTGAATCAGATCAAGATCGGACAGATAAAATATACGGACATATAACAGACGTAACACCTTTTTTGAAACTATAATTGAAGGAAAAGTTGAGGGAGCCGCGCTGGTGTAATGGTTACCACATTGCGCTGGCGATCAGGTGTTCAAGGTTCAAGACCGGACGTGGGCATTTGAAGAAGTGCCACCGACCGGGATTTTGACTGAATAATCTGAACGGCTCCTGAGATAAACCCTCTGTGGATGGGAAGGAGCGAAGCTCCTGACCGGGTTGGAAGGAAAGTCCAAAGGTTCCCCAGCCTCGCAATGACATCTCATTGGGCCGAAGGGCTGACAGCCCAAGTGCCTCTGGTTAAGACAAAAAAGGGGAAAAAAAGGAAAAGTTAAAGGCAAACGTGCAAGAAGAAGACAATGCTATAAGTGGAAAGATAACATCAAGAGATGGACAGGAATAAGTCTTTATGTTTTGGCGGGTTGCATGTTGGTGGTAATAATAATAAATTGAAAGAGAGAAGCGTATGCAATAGCGTTCTTCATCCAACCTACGTTTTAAAAGTGTTAACGATTGGTCACACGTCAGACCGTTTTAAGTTAGGCCAGGCTAATTTAGCTGAAGTACATTATTTATCTGAAAGTCAGTTCATGCCTTCAACACATTTTAGTGGACTGCTTTAGCTAGGGATAGGCGCCGAAGATGGGTTAAGTATCCCTGGACACGAAGAGTTAAAGATGAGGTCATGAGAAGTGTCATACAAAAGTAGGTCATTGCTACTTATTCCATTCTTTTTTAACGTGTGTGCCTCAGTGCTCACACTTTCTTACAAGTCAGATTGTTTCACAGGTAATTAGATTATTGAACATAAATTAAAATGTATATTCTTACCAACTCTTTGCTATCAGTATCAAAGATGGTCGATGACCACAGCACACCTTGCAGTTGAATTCTTAAGAACATACATTAATGTCACTAGGAGAGACAGAATTATAAATTATGACATCAGAAAATGTGTCGGACCTACATCCTCCATCAAATCCACAGGCAGAAAATAAAGGGGTTTGGTCATCTCAGAAAGATCAAGGTCGGACAGACAAAATATACGGACATATAACAGACATAACACCTTTTTTGAAACTATAATTGAAGGAAAAGTTGAGGGAGCCGCGCTGGTGTAATGGTTACCACATTGCGCTGGCGATCAGGTGTTCAAGGTTCAAGACCGGTCGTGGGCATTTGCGTCTAGATCAATTGTCATTAAGCACCTACTTCAGTAGATCTGGATTTAGGACACGAGACAGACCAAGACACAGATACATAGATAATATTAAATACATACTATAGCAATATGGGCTCATGTCCACAAATGCGACACACTTGACTCGCGAACGAAAGACGTCAGTTCCCCACGAAGCACCAACGCAAGAGTGGACAGAACAAACAGTAAATGAGTTTGTTGCACCATTAGACATGTGGATTTTGGTGAAGAATAGTGGGCCGTCTGTTCGATACGGCATTATAAGAGAATTCAGAGACGCTGTAAAAAGGGGTAAAGGTTAGGAATCCGAAACCGAACCCTAATCTCTTAACTATAATCCTAATCCTAACGACTTGGGCAAAGGCAGATCTACTAGGACGCTAGTGAAGCTTGAGCTTCAGGGCCATCAAATCCAAGGGGCCCGTGTGGGCCCCAAAAATTCACCCAAAAAATGAGTGAAATTTCTGAAGTCCAATCCAGTTCTTTCACTAGCCTAAATGTCATTGTGGTTCAGTCTTATGAGTCGTTTCATGATGTGTATATATAATACCTTCATAGAGACATTGACAATTAACTATTTTCATTCTCCATGGCATAGATATAGAGTAAGATGTGTGGGTGGGTGGGTGGGTGGGGGGGGTTGTGCAGTAAGACGTGGAAAGGGGGGGGGGGGGGGGGGTTATTTTTCTCTATAATACGTTTCTTTCTCCACCCCCCAAAACTTTTTTGTTTTGAATAAAAGGGACCCTCCAAGAGTTCAAGCTTCAGGCCCCCCCCCCAAATGTTGATCCTCAGCTGAACGTGGGTGACTTATTTTAATGGCGTCGAAGAAGATTTCCCACTGTAAACGAAATGTTAAAAAAAAAAATCTGTATCTTCATTTTCCCCTGACCTAGTTGCGACCAACTTTACTTTTACTCCATTGTGACCTGGCTAGAGACCTCATTCTCTTCAACTTCATTCTCCACACAAACAAAAAACGTTACACATTCATATTTTTTTTTCTAACCAGCGGCACTCGAGCTTTCCAGCCCTTTTGACCCAAAGACACGTCATTGCGAGGCTGGGGAGCCAGTGGACTTTCCTTCCAACCCGGCTAGGAGCTTCGCTCCTTCCCTTCCACAGAGGGTTTATCTGCAAGAGCCGTTCGGGTTATTCAGTCAAATTCCCGGTCGATGACACTCCTACAAATGCCGGCGCCCGCGCTTGAACCTTGAAAACCTGGTCGCTAGCGCAACGTCTTAAACATTACACCAGCTCGGCTCCCATCAAATTCATTAAACCGTATCGTCTGCCCTGATCCTGACTCCTGACCTTATTATTCAAGTTCACGCAGTGTTGAATTCATTAATCAACCCACAAATGTAATACTTCCTTAGTTTACACGTGTTTATCAAAGTGTATTATAAACGCGTCACATTTCACTGTTGTTGATAGTAATACGAGTAAAGTGGGTTATATTTATATGTATTAACTCTTTCAGTCCAGAGTTATTTTGCACGCTGTGCCAGACTCTTTTTGTGGGCAGAATTTTATAGAAGGAAGTGTTCATCTTTCAGTCTAAATTTTTGTGTGAATTTTCCTTTGAACATGTATTTATTATATACCAAACTGTAGGGAAATGGATAGAGAATTGTAATATATAATGTCTTTGGTAGTATTAACACAAGTATGTTCGGTATACTTAAAACACTTTGCATGTAAAATTGAAAAACGCTAAAAAGTTGACTGTAGAATACGATCTTACCAAAGACAAATTACTGTTGTACACAATAAAACTTTCTTTTTAGTCTTCAAACATCAAGTTAATCCATATACAAGTAAAAAAAAACATGCTTATGGCCACAATTAGTACATTTAGTGTTATTCACTGTATATTATCCGGGCTTTGTCCATTTCATTTATGCTAATCTCGCGTAGTTTTACGGGGACTCTGGTGAGGTTAAAAAAAAAAGGGGGGGGGGGGGGGGGGGGGGGGGGGGGGGGAAGAAAGACAAGCGTTTCCAAAAAGTATATCGTAAGAGGCGAATAAAGAGAGGCTGTCTTAGCAGCTGGCAACTTCAATAGGTAAAACACATTGTAACAGAAAACATCACTGCAAGACTGCTTAAAGCAGTGTTTCTTTACCTGTGAAATCTAGGGGGACCGCGTACATAACCTAAAATTGTATATCAAATATTTTTATGTAAGCTTTTATGCACTTCCCCCCCCCCCCCCCCAGGAAGGGATCCATAGCCTTTATCGGACAATCATAGGGGTCCAGTCTTCTATGGACAATCATGGGGATCCAGTCTTCACCGGACAATCGTAGGGGTCCAGTCTTCATCGGACAGTCATAGGGGTCCAGTCTTCACCGGACAACCATAGGGGTCCAGTCTTCATCGGACAATCATAGGGGTCCAGTCTTCATCAGTGTAGCAAAATCTGTGAGATAATCGCTTATTTCAGTAAGATTTTAGTCCTATGATGAATAAATACACCAGCCCTGAGATAATCGCTTATTTCAGTAAGATTTTAGTCCTATGATGAATAAATACACCAGCCCTCAGGTGTCTGACTGGTTTCATTTTCAACACCAGTAGGGCGATGCCTTTAGTGCAGTGAGAATGCTTAAAAAATGACCCGCCGTAAAAATCTAACACGCTTTAGTTTCGGTTTCGAAAACGTACAATAAACATTTTAACATCTCGCCGATCTGCTGCACGAAACGGGGGAAAAGCTTGTAATTAACGACTTGCCAGAACTGTGAGACCCAAACTGGCGTTTGAATTAACGTAATATGTTAACTTTAACACTAACATTTGTAGTAATTTTGACATTTCACAGTAGTAAGAACGAGACGATTGTAATAATTAACGCAAAACACTACCAAAGTTTTGAAAAACCCCTCTTCGCTCTGCACGCGGTCTCTTTAATATATACACGCTGTGGGCAAAGCCAGCAGAGGCAAACACACAGACAATTTTCCGGTTCCTCCTAGCGGTAATATTCTGACGTCACTCAAACTAGTTGGTTTATTTGAATAGTGAGGAAAATGTTAGAGACAAGGGGGGAAGATGGCCGACTTGTGTAAAATTTATATTTGACGATTGACAGTGACAAAATTGAAAATCTAAACCATACTGAAACTGACCATAAAAATCATATGGTATTATAGCTTAGAGTCCCCTGAGCAAAAATATGTTAAAAAAAATATGGTAGTCCAAGTATTAGCCAAGTTATTGAGAAAATACTAAATGTCTAAAAACGCTTGACCGGGCAGACTGTTGTCCTTGCTCGTTACACATAACGTTATTGGGGACGCTAGTTAAAAAAAAAAAGAGGCATTGTAGTAATTCAAATTTTATTGGTTGGTATAAGAGTATAGGAGTAAAAAGGGGGGGGGGGGGGGGGCGGGCGGGGGGGGGGTGGGGGGGGGACGGGTTGGGAGGGAATAGGAAAATGTAACTAAAACGAAACATCTTTTTCTATTCGGTATAACTAACGCAGACTGACCAATGGACTACGAGGCACATAGTTTGTTTGGAATTGTTTTGTTTTTCAAACTAAATTTTTTAAAAATGTAGTAGTGCCTGCTTTCATTGGTCGGCTCTAATAGATATTGGCAAAAGGCATAGTGATCTCGTGGCCATTTGTCTAGAAAATTTTATTCAAACAACTACGTTGAGATCAGAGGTGATAACTTGTAAAATTAACTACTAATTCACTATCTGGACGGGGCAGAGCAAAACTGAGGCCATATTCTTTGCCAGTCAACGTTATTTGTGACATATTTCTTTGAACTAGTGGTAAGAATGCTTTATGTATTTACATGCTTGATTAAAACTGAAAAAGTCAGATACTGCTATGGAAAAGTGAAGGACATGCCGGAAGCAAACATTATTGAGTCCTCACATTGAACCGTATTTGACTGTTGCATATTATTATGATTTTGTATTAATATTTTGTATTGGAAATTTTAGGAAGCCTCTGTGTTCTATGAACACTTTTCAACATGCCTAGAGCGTTTATAATTTAGAAAAGAAAAATCATATAAAAGGAGATGTGGTTACTCCACATTATTGGATTGAAGCAAACTATGTAAAAGTACAGTGGCGTATATGCCATACGGACCTGTGGTGTGGTCACAGAAGGGTGTAAGTCATAAATTAGGGGCTGATGCACATGAATGCACAAGAGGCTGACTCCATACCAGCATGTATACATAGTGCTAAGAAGTTGTGATCAGGTATCGGGGTGTCTTTATATTGCAGAGTTTTTATTTCCTGTTACCATCCGGTGACAGGAAACCTGATGAGTGGGTGTAAAGTCTCCATTTTAAAGTCTAAGCTGTCAGCTGATAGCCTGAAGGAGCTTGCGTATGGGTGCTGATCTACATTGTCTCTACATTGATATACTGACTTATATTCGACCTACCAAGAATCCCAGGTGACACGTTATCAGCTGGGACCTCTGACATTTCATCCTAAGAAAATAATTCTTATCCAAATAAAATTGAATTATATGGGGCATGATGAAAACAACAGCTCGTCATAACAAATGACAAATCACTAGCAACTATTAAAGTTTTAGTCTTTGAATACACCTACAGGAACTCTATATTAACAATATATTCATAGGACCAAGAGTCCATATTTTAGTTAAAGCATTTTATGTAAATATATTTCCTCATTTTCAAAGACCTGTCCAAAAGAGTTGGCGGGACAGGCAGATTAAATTGTATAAAGAAAAAAACATTCAAATTTTAAAAGAAAACTTTAACCACCGTCTTATTCCTTTTCTTATAGTGAGTTAAAGTGTATTTTGTTGATGTACCATCATCTTCATTTCACCCCTAGACACTAGAGACATCATACACCAGCCACTAGAATCAAAATACGGACTGTGTGAGATCTAGGGAGGTAGCGTTAGGTTCCCTGATACAATATATCATCATCATCATCATTCTTTTTATAGTCAGGGACCTACATGTGCTTGACCTCACACAGTTAACACAGACACCACTATCTTTCTTGTTAGGTATAACATCTTAACCTCCCCAGCAAATTTACCTTTGCTACATAATATGGTAGGCTTGTCCGGGATAGGAACGTCTAGTACTACATATATTAGGGTCCAGTTGGGGTTTTAGTTATAACAATATTTCTATTTTCCCAGGAAATCCCCATTATTAATATTGCCCAAGATTTGGGAATTGATGAAGTGTCAGAGCCTGGATTAATTAATTAAAATTGTACTTGTTTTAGAAATTGATTTAGAACATTTTAGTATTTATCAGATGGCGGATTTGGCCAAGTTTCGCTCTGCTGCTGTGCAGACTGCGAGAGACATGAATATGGAAGGTCAAGTTTTGATTGACTATGTCACCTCAGAATGTGATAAGTTTATTGCTAGGGAAGAACATAGGTTAGCTGAAGAGAGGAGAATGCAGTTAGAAGATGCTAGAGAGATGAAGAAATTAGAGTTGGATAGAGAGGCTCAGAAAGAAATTAAACGTTTACAAATTGAGGCTGAGAAGGAGGCTAGGGCCTTAGAGGCTGATAGAGAGGCTGAGATCAAGAGGCTCCAATTGGAGGAGAGAAAATTCGAGGCAGAAGAAAAGAGATTGGCTGCTGAAAGGGAGGCAGAAGAAAAACGACTGCAAAGGGAAGCAGAAGAAAAGAGATTGGCTGCCGAAAGGGAAGCAGAAGATAAAAGGTTACAGAGGGAGCATGAGTTGCGACTAAGGGAGTTGGAGTTGCAAGGCCATGCTCCTGAAAATGGTCACAGCCCCTCTACCTCTGATGCTACTGCTAGTCAGGGGGCCTCCAACTCAGCTATGGGGTTTCATTTAGATTATTTTGTTGAGAGAGATGATGATATTGAATCATATCTAAGTAGGTATGAGGTATTAGCTACAACTTATGGGCTAGAAAAAGAAAGATGGAGCTTGAAGTTATCCCAAGGTCTTCGGGGAACAGCTTATGAGGTTTTTTTCCAAAATAAGCAGGGATGACCAAGACAATTATGACATGTTAAAGCAGGCTCTGTTGTTAAGATACGAAAAGCATGGTGAATTTTACAGGAAAAATTTTAGAAATGCCAAGCTAATGTCGGGTGAGACTTATCACAAGTTCTATGCACGATTACAGACCTACTTGGAGAAATGGCTGCTCTGGGGGGAAACCCAAGATCTTAAAGAAATGATCTTTATTGAGCAATTGAGAGAGTCCATGGCTCCAGACTTGAGAAAGTTTCTCATGGAACAGGGTGCAGAGAGGCTGGGGGAGTTACTTAATGTCGCTGAGAGGTATCAGGCAGCCCAGGCAGAGGTAGCTGGCACCAAAAAGAAGCATGTAGATAATTATAGGGCCCCACAAAACTCAAATAGATTTGATAATAAAGATCAGGGTAACAAGTTTAAGCCAAATTTTGATAGGCCACGCAATGATAATAAACATAAAAACTCACAGTTCAATGACAGGAAATATGAGAAAAGAAAACCCCTTTATCAAAATAGATACTATTGTAAATGGTGTAAGAGAGAGGGTCATGACACCAAATTTTGAACAAGGAAACCTTCTGGATGTGCTTCTATGAAGTTGGGGAAAAAGGAAGAAAAGGTAAAACCTACTGGACAGCAGGAACCTTATCATCCCCCAGTAAGAGGACGTGGTATGTAATGGAGTCACAACTAGGTGCCTTTACGATACCGGTTTGGATTTCGATTCCGTTGTGAGTGCGCACTTGGTGAACCCGGATCAGTATACCACAGAAACAGTGGAGATTCAAGGGGCGACCAAGGACCTACCACTCATGAAACTTCCCATTGCAAGGATAACAGTGAAAACTCGCTATGTGGAAGGAATAATCAGAGCAGCAGTGTTAGACGCACCCATTTACCCTCTGATATTGGGATGTCGTTATGTCTTCTTGGGAAATCCCAAGACACCTGTGGTTCTGGCAGCAGCCCAGACCCGTTCACAATCTAGAAAGGAAGAAGATGAGCCGATAAATACTCATCCAGAGGAGATGAGGAAGGCACAGGCTGAAGATAGTCCACTCAAGCCTAGCTTTAAGAAATTACCTAAATGCCACACACCTCCAAGCAAAGGGGACTATTATATGAAGAACAAATTGTTGTACAGGAAGACCTGAACTGAAACAAATGGTCACAGCCAACTGGTACTTCCAACTTCATATCGGGAGAGAGTGTTGGAATTAGGATATGCAGTTCCCTTTAGTGGTCATATGGGGATCAGCGCAACCGGACAGCGTATAGCTTGTCATTATTTCTGGCTAGGTATAACGGAAGACATAAAGAGATATGTAAAATCCTGTCCAGAATGTCAGAGAGTAGCTCCGAAGCATTGGACTGCTCCAGCAACTCTAGGGGAAATGTCCATAATGGGAACACCTTTTGAGAGAGTTGCAGTGGATATTGTGGGACCTCTCACTCGGGCCAAAAGGAGGAACAGTTACATCCTTACTCTGGTGGACACTTGTTCTATGTGGGGAGAGGCGGTAGCCCTGTCGTCAATCGATTCGAAACATGTAGCAGAGGCATTACTTACTATATTCACGAGGTTAGGATTCCCGCATCAAATCTTGACTGATAACGGCTCTCAGTTCAAGGGGAAACTAACAGAAGAAGTTTTTAGGTTATTTCATGCCAAGCACTTTCATTGTAGTCCGTATCACCCCAAGGGAACGGCCAGGTAGAGAGGTTCAATGGGACTCTCATTTCTATCCTGAGAAAGCTGGCACATGAGAAACCTGATACGTGGGACCAATATTTGTCCACTGCATTGTTTCCTTATCGGGAAGTTCCACATAATTCAACCGGGATGGCTCCCGCAACCCTGTTATTTGGGAGGCCAATAAAAGGTCCACTGGAAGCCTTGTTAAGGACGTGGACAGATGAGAAGGCAGAAGAGACTGTTACCTCATCATACTAATATGTGAACGAACTGACCCCTCGTTTAAAAACTAGTTGGAAACTGGCAAATGAAAATTTGAGACAAGCCAGGAAAAAGCATGCTGCTTATTATAACAAAAAAGCGAAGGATAGGGAGCTTGCTGTGGGGGAGAAGGTGCTTCTTCTTTTACCAGGCAGCAACAATAAATTTCAGATCGGATGGCAAGGTCCATATACAGTTTTGGAAAAGGTATCCAGAACAAATTATAAGATAGACAAGAAGGGAAAGGAAAAAGTCTATCATGTGAACCTTTTGAAGAAATATCTGGACAGACAAATCCAGGAAGGAACACACTTAATGGCCTTGTCAATCGCCACCGAAATGAAAAATGAACCTCTCACCTCAGTTGAATATCCACTGAAGTCCAGTGAAACGTTTGAACAGGTGAAGATCAGTAATCACCTGACAATAGGACAAAGGGAGAGGATTCAAATGGTCCTGGAGAAACATACAGACGTGTTAACGGATAAGCCGGGGCACACAAATTTGTTGGAATATGATATGAAACTACTAGACCCAACACCCATCTGTATGAGGCCTTATTCTATTCCGTTCGCTAAGGAAAAAGCTTTGAAAAAGGAGATAGATTATTTGTTACAAGAAGGGATTATTTCTCACAGTGAGTCTCCTTATAGTTCCTGTGTGGTTTTGTTGCGGAAACCATCGGGAAAACATAGATTGTGCACAGATTACAGGAAACTGAATGCTGTCATAGAAGATCAGGTGGATCCATTACCTGATACTACTCAACTTTTTGCCAGGCTGAACAAGGCAAAATATTTTTCCAAGGTGGATCTTAGCAAAGGCTATTATCAAATTCCCGTAAAGCCTGAGGTTCGACCTTACTTAGCATTTAGCACCTCGGAAGGTCATTATGAGTTCAACATGCTACCGTTTGGGTTGAAAAATGCCCCGAGTGTGTTTTCTAGGATGATGCGAAAATTGTAGGATCCCCTGAAAAATTCACGTATCTCGAATTTCATGGATGATATCCTCATTGCTACTGAAACTTTTGAGGAACATGTTAACTCTTTGAATATGCTGTTTGATAGACTCAGAGAGGCTAACTTGACTACTAGACCAACAAAATGTTGTATTGGGTGTAAAGAGTTGGAATTCTTGGGACATACCGTACATCAGGGTAGCATGACCCCTGACCCCAAGAATCTGGAGAAACTGAAAAGAGCACCTAGGCCACAAACAAAGAAAGATGTGCGATCTTTTGTGTCGTTGTGTGGTTTGTACCAAAAGTACATTAAACATTTTAACTCTATATGTGCTCCTCTGACGGATTTAACTTGAAAGGGACAACCTGATACAATAAATTGGTCCGCACAGTGTGAATTGGCTTACCAGGAGTTAAAAGAAAAACTCACAAGAAGGCCAGTATTGCAATTGCCTGACTTGAATCAAGAATTTGTCGTGAGAAGTGACGCAAGCAAGGTGGGCCTGGGCGCTACATTGTTGCAAAGGTCCTCCTCACAAGATGGGGAATTGAACCCAGTCGCTTATGCAAGCCGCAAGTTGAACAAGGCGGAAAACAATTATTCAACAAGTGAGAAAGAATGTTTGGCGTTAATATGGGCTATAAAAAAATTTCAGATTTATCTATATGGCAGGACATTTGTGGTCCAAACAGATCATTCACCTCTCGTATTCCTGTCACAAGCCAAGCATGAAAATTCCAGATTATTAAGATGGTCATTATTATTAAGATGGTCATTATTATTACAGCCATACTCATTTCTGATTGAATATGTTCCCGGCCTTCAGAACGTCGGTGCATATTTTTTGAGTAGACATCCTTGTGATGAAAATCAGAATAAAATGTAGGACTGTATTTGCGCTAAGTTATCTCACAGATTGTAACCTGCAATGGATGCATGTTTTAGGAAGGGAGGTGTGTAGCAAAATCTGTGAGATAATCGCTTATTTCAGTAAGATTTTAGTCCTATGATGAATAAATACACCAGCCCTGAGATAATCGCTTATTTCAGTAAGATTTTAGTCCTATGATGAATAAATACACCAGCCCTCAGGTGTCTGACTGGTTTCATTTTCAACACCAGTAGGGCGATGCCTTTAGTGCAGTGAGAATGCTTAAAAAATGACCCGCCGTAAAAATCTAACACGCTTTAGTTTCGGTTTCGAAAACGTACAATAAACATTTTAACATCTCGCCGATCTGCTGCACGAAACGGGGGAAAAGCTTGTAATTAACGACTTGCCAGAACTGTGAGACCCAAACTGGCGTTTGAATTAACGTAATATGTTAACTTTAACACTAACATTTGTAGTAATTTTGACATTTCACAGTAGTAAGAACGAGACGATTGTAATAATTAACGCAAAACACTACCAAAGTTTTGAAAAACCCCTCTTCGCTCTGCACGCGGTCTCTTTAATATATACACGCTGTGGGCAAAGCCAGCAGAGGCAAACACACAGACAATTTTCCGGTTCCTCCTAGCGGTAATATTCTGACGTCACTCAAACTAGTTGGTTTATTTGAATAGTGAGGAAAATGTTGGAGACAAGGGGGGAAGATGGGCGACTTGTGTAAAATTTATATTTGACGATTGACAGTGACAAAATTGAAAATCTAAACCATACTGAAACTGACCATAAAAATCACATGGTAGTATATCTTAGAGTCCCCTGAGCAAAAATATGTTTAAAAAAATATGGTAGTCCAAGTATTAGCCAAGTTATTGAGGAAATACTAAATGTCTAAAAACGCTTGACCGCACAGACTGTTGTCCTTGCTCGTTACACATAACGTTATTGGGGATGCTAGTTAAAAAAAGAGGCATTGTAGTAATTCAAATTTTATTGGTTGGTATAAGAGTATAGGAGTAAAAGGGGGAGGAAGGGAAATGTAACTAAAACGAAACATCTTTTTCTATTGGCATAACTAACTCAGACTGACCAATGGACTACGAGGCACATAGTTTGTTTGGAATTGTTTTGTTTTTCAATCTAAATTCAAAAAATGTAGTAGTGCCTGCTTTAATTGGTCGGCTCTAATAGATATTGGCAAAAGGCATAGTGGTCTCGTGGCCATTTGTCTAGAAAATTTTATTCAAACAACTACGTTGAGATCAGAGGTGATAACTTGTAAAATTAACTACTAATTCACTATCTGGACGGGGCAGAGCAAAACTGAGGCCATATTCTTTGCCAGTCAACGTTATTTGTGACATATTTCTTTGAACTAGTGGTAAGAATGCTTTATGTATTTACATGCTTGATTAAAACTGAAAAAGTCATATACTGCTGTGGAAAAGTGAAGGACATGCCGGAAGCAAACATTATTGAGTCCTCACATTGAACCGTATTTGACTGTTGCGTATTAATATTTTGTATTGGAAATGTTAGGAAGCCTCTGTGTTCTATGAACACTTTTCAACATGCCTAGAGCGTTTATAATTTAGAAAAGAAAAGAAAAATCATATAAAAGGAGATGTGTTTACTCCACGTTATTGGATTGAAGCAAACTATGTAAAATTACAGTGGCGTATATGCCATAGGGTCCTGTGGTGTGATCACAGAAGAGTGTAAGTCATAAATTAGGGGCTGATGCACATGAATGCACAAGAGGCTGACCCCATACCAGCATGTATACATAGTGCTAAGAAGTTGTGATCAGGTATGAAAAGGCCGGGGTGTCCTTTTATTACTGAGTTTTTATTTCCTGTTACCATCCGGTGACAGGAAACCTGATGAGTGGGTGTAAAGTCTCCATTTTAAAGTCTAAGCTGTCAGCTGATAGCTTGAAGGAGCTTGCGTGTGGGTGCTGATCTACATTGTCTCTACATTGATATACTGACTTATATTCGACCTACCAAGAATCCCAGGTGACACGTTATCAGCTGGGACCTCTGACATTTCATCCTAAGAAAATAATTCTTATCCAAATAAAATTGAATTATATGGGGCATTATGAAAACAACAGCTCCTCATAACAAATGACAAATCACTAGCAACTATTAAAGTTTTAGTCTGTGAATACACCTACAGGAACTCTATATTAACAATATATTCATAGGACCAAGAGTCCATATTTTAGTTAAAGCATTTTATGTAAATATATTTCCTCATTTTCAAAGACCTGTCCAAAAGAGTTGGCGGGACAGGCAGATTAAATTGTATAAAGAAAAAAACATTCAAATTTTAAAAGAAAACTTTAACCACCGTCTTATTCCTTTTCTTATAGTGAGTTAAAGTGTATTTTGTTGATGTACCATCATCTTCATTTCACCCCTAGACACTAGAGACATCATACACCAGCCACTAGAATCAAAATACGGACTGTGTGAGATCTAGGGAGGTAGCGTTAGGTTCCCTGATACAATATATCATCATCATCATCATTCTTTTTATAGTCAGGGACCTACATGTGCTTGACCTCACACAGTTACCACAGACACAACTATCTTTCTTGTTAGGTATAACATCTTAACCTCCCCAGCAAATTTACCTTTGCTACAATCAGACAACCATAGGGGTCCAGTCTTCATCAGACAATCATCGGGGTCCAGTCTTCATCAGACAACCATAGGGGTCCAGTCTTCATCAGACAACCATAGGGGTCCAGTCTTCACCGGACAGTCATAGGCGTCCGGTCTTCATCGAACAACCATAGGGGTCCAGTCTTCATCAGACAAGCATAGGGGTCCAGTCTTCATCAGACAATCATAGGGGTCCAGTCTTCATCAGACAATCATAGGGGTCCAGTCTTCATCAGACAATCATAGGGGTCCAGTCTTCATCAGACAATCATAGGGGTCCAGTCTTCATCGGACAATCATAAGGGTCCAGTCTTCATCAGACAATCATAGGGGTCCAGTCTTCATCTGACAATCATAGGGCAGTCTTCATCGGACAATCATAGGGGTCCAGTCTTCATCAGACAATCATAGGGGTCCAATCTTCATCGGACAATCATAGGGGTCCTGTCTTCATCAGACAATCATAGGGATCCAAGCCATCATCGGACAATCACAGGGGTCCATTGCCTTCATCGGACAACCTTCATCGGACAATCGTAAGGGTACAGAGCGCGAATAAAGTTAACAAACCCTGGCTTCAGCTGTTTTGGCACGGGTTTCCGTCATGCGAGGTAACTTTAAGTGATCTTTGAGATACGAAACATGGACAGTCAACCTGATATTAACAGTCGTATGGAAAAACCCTACACATAGCTCATAAATATATATATATATATATATATATATATATATATATATATATATATATATATATATATATATATATATATATATATATATATATATATATATATATATATATATATTTCTTCTTCTTCTTCCGTCCTTAGCCAAAGACCGACCAAGCAGTCAGAGGCCATCACGCCTTGTGGCGTCTTAAGGGCAACAGCAGATTGATTTTCTCTGTTGTAGTTTCCCATCACGCCTAGCGGCGTCTTTAGGGCAACAACAAATAGATCCATCCGCCGTTGTTTCCGTAATCGGTGTGACAAGCCAACGGGTGATCAGCCCATTGGGCATATATATATATATATATATATATATATGGTAATTTCCTATCTTTCGTACCTTTTTGCTCCGCAGTGAATATGTATAGTTAGGTGTTGTTTCGTAGCGCTTAGGGTTAGAATTAGGGTTAGAATTATGGTTAGGATTAGGGTTAGGATTATGGAACTCATGGTCATGTTCTTCTTTGGCGATCAGCAGTAGATCCAGTAGATCCAGTTTGGTGGAAACGAGCTTGAATGCATGATATAGTGTTCCTGTGAACATTTAAATGTTGTGATACAGCTAATATAGTCACTCCAGCAGCTAACATCCCTATAGCTAATTCTCGCTGTTGTTGGTTCAATCTTGGCATTGTCAAAAAAGATGTTTTTGTTGGACTCTTTGTACTCTTTATTTCAACGATTATGTTTCCACATGCTTGTGATTAGAGCTACACACTTACCTTCCTTTTATCTGTGATAAATTCTCCCCTACGGCACTTGTCTAGTGATTTATCTTGCACCGTGATTATCTCCCCATGAATAGTGCGATCCAATTGTAATTGCACGGGTAAGTGAACAACACCCACACAGAAATGTGTGCCAACTTGCATTTGAGTTCATCCAAGAACACACGCACAGTGCCCTGTTGAGTGCTGCACACTTACTTTTTTCCATGAGTATACATACGAGGGGCGTTCAGAAAGTAATGCACCACATCGTTTTTCTCAGCTAATAATGAAGATAGAAGCACGAAATTTTGCACACTTCAAATGTGGCATGTGCCAATTGTGTGAACTAAATTGCACCGCAACCGGCCAAATAATACGGCTGCCCTAAACGTTGAAATGGAGCGTGTTAGAAACTTGCGTTATAAACAGCGAATTATGATAGAATTTCTCGTTGCAGAGAAGAAAATTGTTGTGAATATTCACAAGCGTCTATGTGATGTGCATGGAAGTTCTGCAGTCGACAGGAGTACAGTCAGTCGCTGGGTTCAGAGAATCAAAGAATCAGGAAGTAGAGATACGGAGCTGCTTGATCGGCCGCGCTGTGGACGTCCTGCCACAGCCACCAAAGCAGAAATGTTGAAATGCGCTCAAGGCATTATTCTTACTGATAGGCGAATCACTACTCAACAATT
This sequence comes from Oreohelix idahoensis, assembly GCA_024509875.1. Classification (NCBI taxonomy): domain Eukaryota; kingdom Metazoa; phylum Mollusca; class Gastropoda; order Stylommatophora; family Oreohelicidae; genus Oreohelix; species Oreohelix idahoensis. The sequence goes on along the minus strand of JAMPIV010008454.1, from coordinate 102,465 downwards.
GGCCTTACAGCTGTCAGTTAGCATTGGTAGTGCAAATGCAGTTATAAAAACTCTCGGATTTTCTAAGGTTTGCGCAAGATGGGTTCCTCGAAGTCTCACAAATGACCACCGATTGCAAAGGAAAGCAATTTCTTCTGAATTGTTGGAGCGTTTCAATGCTGATGGAGAGAACTTTTTGGCTAAGATCGTTACAGGCGACGAAACCTGGGCACATCATTTTGAACCTGAGACAAAAAGACAGTCAATGGAGTGGCATTATCCGCAATCACCAAGAAGAAAGAAATTCAAGACAATTCCTTCAGCTGGAAAGGTCATGATCACTGTCTTTTGGGACACTGAAGGTGTGATTCTTGTGGACGTTATGCCAAGAGGAGAGACAATCAATTCGCATGCTTACATTAAGACATTGAAAAAACTCAATCAACGTATTCGCAGAGTTTGGCCGCACAAGAATCCAGCAGACCTGTTTCTCCTTCACAACAATGCGCGCCCTCACACAAGTCTGGCAACACGGGAAGCAATCACCAAATTGGGTTGGACTGTACTACCCCATCCACCCTATAGTCCCGATTTGGCACCTTCTGATTTTCATCTATTTGGTCCACTTAAAGATGCACTACGTGGGACAAGGTTTGAAAATGATGGAGTGATTCATGCAGCGAAAAATTGGCTACATGATCAAGACAAAATCTGGTACGGGCTAGGAATACATGCACTTGTTTCGCGCTGGCATAAAGCCGTACAAGTTGATGGGGATTATGTTGAATAATACCGATGTTTACATGACATATCCATGTATATTGTGTATAAATTTCATGCTTTTTGAATAAACAGCTCCTGAGAAAAACGATGTGGTGCATTACTTTCTGAACGCCCCTCGTATATTCACTGCGGAGCAAAAAGGTACGAAATATAGGACATTACCCTCTTACATCCCTGGTAAGATCCAAGAATTCAACGCTGCGTGAACTTAAGTAACGAGGTCAGAGGTCAGGTTCATGGCAGACTACACGGTTTTGGGAAACTTGACCCGGTTGGTTTGTGAGGCTATTAGTTCAAGGTCTATAGCTGGTTAATAAGATTGTCAAGTGAAAACTGGCTGCGACAGTGGTATTATGACATTGAAGTCATAGTGGCGAAAAAACGTTTTGTAACTGTTTCAAATATCTAATAATAATAATACGTGTGACGATATTTGTTAGCTGAAAGTGAACAGGAATTACAAAAACTAGTGAAGCTAGTAAGCAGCACAGGTCATGAATATGGATTGGACATTAACATTGAGAAAATGAAAACTATGATAACACTGACTAACAAAAAAAAAACTTTTTTTTTCTTTCTCTAACATTTCTATGTTTTTCTGGTCAATTTTAATGCGCTGTTTTTAAATCTGCAAACCGTTTTTCTCTATCAGGTCGGGATCTCTAGAAATACGCAATTGAAGTTTTTTAACAACGCATACAGTATTACAACATCATTCGTACAAGAAGTATAACAGTTATGTAGGCTTGAATTTCTTTGCAGTCGACTTTCGTCGGTGAATGGCATGGCGTACATCGCGATGCTTTGCTCGTTTTATCTAACGCTTTTACAAAATTCTTCATGAGCCCCAACTTTATATGTAACAGTGGTAAAATGAAGCTGTCTTTGTTAACTAATGGCTCGTGTATTACATTTTTATGCCCGAGCTGCATACGATCCCGGATAGGCCACACCTTTCTTGCATAATGTTCCTGTCTGTTGCGGCTGTCCCATTCACATCGGAAGCAACAAAATTTAGTATACCCAGTCTGCATGCCCGTGAGAATTGCAATGACCTTAGGTCTCCACAAATCCGCCATTGGTAGTCATTGTACTTTATTTTTTCCAAACGTATAGCCATATTGTCATAAGTTTCTTTCATATGAACAGAGTAGGTGACTGGAATTGATGAAAATAAATTTATGTTATGCAATAACACGGCTTTTAGACTAGTCTTGGAAGAATCGATGAAAAGTCGCCATTCGTTGACTATGTGCTCATGACCGTGGTGCACCATTAGACCGTTTACATCTTTGCAATAGAAAATGTCATCATCCATCTCAAAGTGTTGAACAAGTTCTCTGTGTCTATGACGAAATTTAGATATCGGAGTATTGGGCGCTAAAAGATTCCATTCTTTGAGTCGCGAACCGAGTAATTCCGCTTGTCCTTTGGTAAGAGCGAGATCACGTATTAGATCTGAAAGTCCTGAATGTTTAATTAAGTAAACACTATCATTCACCGGTATGTAATCTGAGTCAGAATTAGTTTCTAATGCAGGTAAACTATCACTTTCTGATGGTTCATTCACGTCCAACGGATTATGTTCTGGTGGTACTTGGATCGGACACGTGATTGGATCATGAGGCACTGGTTTCAAAACCAATTCAATATTTGAATAAACCACAGACTTTCTAGTTTTAAAAGTGAAACCATGGATATTTGTCAAGCAGAAGTACAATCAGTAGTGTGATTTGCATGTTCACGCCATATTACTGGCACTCCAAAAGGCATCGACTTATGCTTCGGCGATTTTCGTAACCAACCTGCCAATGTATCGAACAAACTGCATTTGGCTACCAAGATTTATTTGCATCATCAACTTTCGAATCGAAATAAAGTTCATATGCTTTCTTTAGTAATGGTGTAAAGTTTTTCTGGTCAACACGATCGGTAAAATATCTGCACACGTAACAGAACAGATCAGCCGAATTTCTACAACTTCTAGAAGCCATATTTTGCTCAGAATTATTTCAAAATACAGTAACTATTTGAAAAATCGCGTAACATATGTCATGCATCTTTTAGCAGTATAAAAAGTAGAATTATGTTGCTTTTTATTAATTTTTAATAAGTTATATAGTAAAAATGAAACGGAGCAAATAACGGTTTCCCAAAAATATATTTATTCACAAATATCTTAAGAACCCGACGTGATAGAGATAAACGGATTTCAGATTTGAAATCAGCGCAAGAAACTGACCTAAGAACACTTATTCTTATATAAGAAAGAAAAATGTTGTTTGTCAGTGTAATTAGCAAACCAGATAAACCAACGTTAAAGATCATTCTTCTTGGCGTAGCTGCCAAGTCCTTTTCAGGGCAAGTCCTTCTCAGGGCTTCAGGCTAGCAGATGGATAATGTTAGTCCTTCTCAGAACTTAGTATATATCAACGCTGACCGGGCTAACAGTCCTTTTCAGGGTTTTTTCATGCTAGCTGATAGATGCTAGTAGTCCTTTTCATGGCTTAGAGTTTATCAACACATCGCTTCAGTTAACAGAGTTCACTTATTTTTGAATGGCAAACTGCGCTCTGATATAACCAAATAGGTAGAAAAGAACGCGCCTCGACACAAGAAGGCAAAAACCCACAAACTAAAAAAAAAAAAGAGATTAAGGAAGGATATTAAGATTAGACAGCTAAAATAAATGCCCTGCCTTGTGAAACTATTAGCATCGTCCTTCCTGTTACTTTTTACTCCTAATGGCGCAAGGAAACCCCCCCCCCCCCCCCCACTGTAGCCGGTCCCCCTTGCAGGAAGCCTGCACCAAGCATTCACATGCTCGTGTAACAATGGCTTCTGTAGCAAATGTGTTCTACGTGAGAGGTAGCCTGCCTCCTGCACAACTTCGTATTAATCGCCTGGTACGACATGCATGAGGAAGCAGTCGACATATTCTTCCCGTGTCTCACTAGAGATCCCCCGTGGGAACCACACGAAGCGTGTGAAATTGGGCTTGAACCAAATGGCCCTCCTGGTCTCTCTCCCCCCCTCCCCCCACCTCACGAAAGGCCTGCACGCAAATATAAACACATTCATATATATATATACTCATGGAACAAAGTAAGTGTGCAACACTTTATAGGGCACCGTGTGTGATTTCATGGACGAAATGAAATAAAAGTTGGCACACAATGTGGTTGAATATTGAATAAAAGACCAAATGATCACTTTGATTTTAGTGAAAGTGTCTGGCCCAGGCCAAGCGCGCTTGTCTATGGCGAACTGTCAGTGCTGGTCTAACTGTAGGTCTGTGAGGTAAGAGATTTGCCTCTCTGAGCCTATTCCGCACTGTTCTGCACGACACGGGTCTTAAACCTGGAATGTTCCTGGCAGTCCATGTTGCCTGAATAAACCTGTTACGCAAGTGCATAAGGCGAATGTAACGGTCTTGTGCAGGGGTGGTAACTCGTGGTCGGCCACTTCTATGGCGATCAGCAGTGGATCCAGTTTGGTGGAAACGAGCTTGAATGCGTGATAATGTTCATGTGAACATTGAAATGTTGTGATACAGCTGATATAGTCGCCCCAGCAGCTAACATCCCTATAGCTATTGCTCGCTGTTGTTGGTTCAATCTTGGCATTGTCAAAAAAGATGTTTCAGTTGGAATCTTGGTACTCTCTATTTCAACGATTATGTTTTCACATGCTTGTGATTAGAGCTACACACTTAAACTTGCATTTGAGTTCACCCAAGAACACACGCACAGTGCCTTGTTGCGTGCTGCACACTTACTTTTTTCCATGAGTATATATACAGGCATACCTCGGAGATATAGCAGGTGTAGCGAAATCTGTGAAAACAATCGCTAAATTCAGTAAGATTGTACTCCTATGATAATAAATAAACCCACCCTTGGTTGTTTGCCTATCTGCTTCCTCAACGCCAGTACAGCGCTGTATTTTATATCGTAGTAACGCGTAGACAAGAATCCGCCGTTAAATATTACACGCTTTCCAAGTTTTGTCCTTGAGACTAACAATTAACGATCTGCCAGAACTGTGACACCAACCTACCGTCTGAATTAACGTACGATTTTAACTTTAACGCCACTAATAGTAGTAATTCGGACATTTTTCAGTAGTGTAGAACGAAACGGCAGTAATAATTAACGCCAATACTAACACCCGCCTTGCAAAATCCCTCTTCGCTCAACACGCGGTTCAAATACTATAACCACACTGGTGGACACGCCAGAATATATATATACACACACAGTGTATTTCAGGCTAAAAAATTAACTATAAGGTAACGTAAAGAAAACGCGTTGTAGAATTTTTGTGATGTACTACAAAAGGCGCTGCTTCGTCTGAATGAGAACGGCAGTTAAGAAAAAGAAAAAAATTACGATGTAACGTGGAAATTAAAAAATATATATATATAGTAAGTGAGAGGGGGAATTGGTGGTCGTGTCACTAGTTCGTTGTTTACAGAAATTTGAATTTGAACCAAAAGCAAAGCATACAAAGTTAGATAGTAGGAAAACGATAATAGTAAATATAATGAATAAACTTATAAAAATGTAACCATTGTGTGACAGCCAGCAACAGGATCACAAATTACTTGTCAGAATTATAAACTAGTAGTAAATAAAGGAGATATTGACAGAAGACAGATGGACGAACAGACTACTTCTTTCTCAGCTTGACAGATAGTGGGGGAAGGGTAAGGGTAGTCCAAGATTTGAAAATCTGAGTTCAGTTTGAAAAGAAGACGCTAGAATGCCAAACAGGTCCTGATTGGCTGGAGTCAAATATACTATGAGGGTGATAAAAATCATTTGGGAAAGGCGTTCGTTGCCACTTTAGAAAATTGTTTCTACAATAAAGTTGTGTTAAAAGCAAGATCATAGTACGGTCTTGGCTTTGCTGATCTGCACCAGCAAGCGATCTGGATTTGACCATATATATCGCAATTAACCTTATTAGTAGGAAATTTTCATTTGATGCGGTAAGAAATAAAACCTTTGTATCATTATTATGATTATTAAGATGTATGTATTATTGAATATGTATGAAAATTATGTGGGGAAAAGATTATCTAGAGTGAAGCCAACATCAAACTATAGTAACAGGTTGTAGAAAAGCCCGACAGGTTTTCTGACACTTTGGGAGAAAATAAAATTGTTGTACAGTATTGTGACATAAGACCAGGAAAACCACTGGCCGTCTTCTTCAGCAAGTCACCGTCTTTGTACATGACTTGATATTATTAACTTAAAATGTTTCCTTTGTCAAGGAAAGTGTCAAACTGTAGTTTGAAGTTTATTTGACCATGAATGGGGTAACAAACCAATTGGGAACGTTAACTAATTGTGTAGTTACCATGCTGAATCTGAATATAATTGAAAATGTTTAGTTAGGGAAAGAGAGAGTATATCAGAGGGTGATGTAGGACGCATTTATATTGTTCCAGGGTTTCATCTATGACTCGAAGTGAGCCCAGGTCAACTGAGATCTGTATATTTCTGCATCTAAAGAAGTGAGGCAGTATCAACTGTGTGCCTCCTTGTTATTTCAAGTTCAGAAGCCTGACTTGTTGTTGGAAGCTGGTGGTGTGACTATACTTCATCCTGCACATCAGAAGCCACAAAGTTAAGCCAGTGTCTGCAGGCATTTGATAGATCAAACCAAAATTACTCTCATTTCCCAAGTGTTTAATAAAATATTCAGATTGTGATGAACTCAGACGTTCTTCCTAACAGTACCCATTCATAGGAACAAAGATACAATTGTCCAATTGAAACATGTAATTAACATTTGTGTGAATAATAATATATACAGAATCCATTTTTGTGTAAATGTTTTGATTGATCGTGAATACATTGTGATACTGAACAATAAATTGTAAAAAAAATAATTCACATTTTAAAATTAACTTTGTTGTTAATTACCTACAGACTTAGGTGTATTTAATTTTTTTACTTAGGAGAAAATACGTCGCAGGTTGAGGTCGTAGGGTGGTAGCAGCAAGGTGCTCTGAGAATACAAACCTATTATTTATTAGACTCAGGGGCCTTCACTGCTTGACCTCACATCTGCATAAATTCACATTTTAGCTATTTAAACTTCTTATACCACCACAGCAGGTTTGGTTCCAGACCACCGCAATAAAGCGAATATCGTAATAAAGCGAGTCACACCCATTTTTTGGGCTTCCCGGTGCATATAAAAGCCTAACATTATATTTACACTATGTCTATTAAGTATGCAATAGCGCTAGTTCTTAAAAAAATACACACTGTTGTAAAATTAAAAATACATTTTGCTTAAAAAAAATGCTAATCTTCATCATCTGAGCCTTCAGCGAATCGTAAAATTTTTGCCAAAATCTATCGGAAGAAGAAGGCACGTTCTAATAAATAAACATGAATAATTTGGAAAAAAAGCGCAATATTTGCGAAGAGAAATAAAGAGAAGCGCAATAAAGCGAGATATGCCTCTATATATATAGACACACACACACACACATATATATATATATAAACAATTACACATACACCTGAATATCTGAACGTACTGTACTTACTCAGAAACAATAACCACGCATCTCCCATGCACTTTTAGCACGACCCAAATGATACGTGCTACCGATGATTAAAAAAAAAATCCTTCGATCGAATCTCGGCCACGGCTGATTCCTTCGCCACTACTACCACGTGCCTTGCACTCTGGATGGTAAAAATAGTATATCCATCCCAAACGTAGAACGAGGGATAGTACCAAACCACTCCACGTTGCAGGATTAGAACAGCACGGCACGTTCAAACCGAAAACGCACGCTAGCAGGACGTTGACCCGGGTCAACACAATGAAAAATTCAGGAGGAATAAGACTCGTCTACAACCAGTACGAACTATGTCCTAATTTGAGTGAAATACGGGGACTTTTCACTACCAACCACACCTAATACAGAGTTACCCTACACATGCGTAAGGAACATATCTGTTTGAATAGGTCAAACATTAAGCGGAAGCAAGTTCATTCATTTTAATCTTTGTTCCCTACAGAGAATGGAGAAAGTGGTATTATCTGTTGTAAAGGAGAATAAGGGGTCGAAACACTTGGTCGGGGAGGGGGGGGAACCTTTTCTGATGATCAGATTGCCTAATGTTGTATAGCTCTGTATAGAGTTTCCAATATCATCTTTATCTATACTTCTCGTCATAAGTCAAGGGCCACCCTATTATTTTCAATACACTTTTATATAAGCGCATAGAATGATTAAATGAAGGAAGTTTTTAGTAAAAATGGGTGAAATATCTTCCTCTGACAGTCCTCTATGCACGTTAAGCATAAAAACAACTCACCGACAACCATGGTGATCACGTGCAATTTGGTTTGCTGACCATAAATTCACATTTTTAATCTGTTTTTTTTTTTCAAACTTCCGTACAACCAAACAGGTGAAGTAATCGTGCTGATTGACATTACACGTGCAATGGCGACGTTTCGTGAACAGAGTTCACTCTTAATTTGTTTTACAATCAGCAGACTTAGGGTAGTTTCATCACTTGCAAAAACCATGCCACCAAGAAGAAGTCTTGACACCTTACAAAGAATGAGGGCTATAGCGTTGGTTGAAAGTGGTTTATCTGTCCGTGAGATTGCTAGACGGCTTGCAGTGTCACACTCTACTATCGAAAGAATTTTGGAGAGATTTCAGGCCACATGAAGTGTAGAGGATCGCGACCGGCCAGGTCGCCCTAGATGCACCAATAGACATGATGACCGGTACCTCTTGTTGTCAGCCCTGCGCCATCGAACAGTGACTTGTTTTCCACTCTAAGATGTCAGCTGAGACAAACTGTAAACGTTAATGTCAGTCAAAGCACCATTCGCAGACGTTTACATGAATTTGGACTGGCTGCTCGACGTCCTGCAGTCAGAATCCCTCTTACTCCTACTCATCGCAGAGCCCGTGTTGCTTGGTGTCCCGAGCACATCCGATGGACAAGGCAATAATGGAGTCAAGTTCTCTTCACTAATGAATCTCGCTTCACTGTGTCATTCAATGATGGCAGGATTCGAGTTTGGAGACGACCAGGAGAGCGATTTACTGATGACACAATTCGAGAGGTGGATCGTTATGGTAGGGGTTCTGTCATGGTCTGGGGAGGCTTCTACAGACACGACAGGACCCTACTCTACATCATCCAAGGCAACTTGACCGGCTGTAGCAAAAGGAATTTTGTTGGGGAGGTTAAGATGTTGTACCTAACAAGAAAGATAGTTGTGCCTGAATCTAAAAAAGATGATGATGATGATATATTTTATCAGGGAACCTAACGCTACCTCCCTAGATCTCACACAGTCCGTATTCTGATTCTAGTGGCTGGTGTATGATGTCTCTAGTGTCTAGGGGTGAAATGAAGATGATGGTACATCAACACAATACACTTTAACTCACTATAAGAAAATAAATAAGACTGTGGTTAAAGTTTTCTTTTAAAATTAGAATTTTTTTCTTTGTACAATTTAATCTGCCTGTCCCGCCAACTCTTTTGGACAGGTCTTTGAAAATGAGGAAATATATTTACATATACTACTTTAACTAAAAAATATGGACTCTTGGTCCTATGAATGTAATGTTATTATATAGAGTTTCTGTAGGTGTATTCACAGACTAAAACTTTAATAACTGCTAGTGATAGTCATATGTTATGGGGAGCTGTTGTTTTCGTCATTCCCCATATAATTCAGTTTTATTTTGATAATAACCAGTTTATTATGCTGAAGTGTTAGATGTCCCAGCTGTTAACGTGTCACCTGGGATTCGTGGTATGACGATAATAAGTCAGGATATCGTTGCAGATATAATAGATCAGCACCCACACACAAGCTCCTTCAGGCTATCAGCTGACAGCAACTTTTAAATGGAGACTTTTCACTTTTCACTCACTCATCAGGTTTCCTGTCACCGGATGGTAACAGGAAATAAAAACTCTGCAATAAAAAGACACCCTGGCCTTTTCATCTCTGATCATAAATTCTTATCACTATGTATACATGATAGTATGGGGTCAGCCTCGTGTGCATTCATGTGCATCAGCCCCTAAGTTATATGACTCACACCTTTCTGTGACCACACCTCAGGTCCCTATGGCATATACGCCACTATACTTTTACCTAGTTTGCTTCAATACAATAACGTGGAGTAACCACATCTCCTTTTATATGATTTTTCTTTTCTTTCCTAAATTATAAACGCTCTAGGCATGTTAAAGAGTGTTCATGGAACACTGAGGCTTCCTAACATCTTCCAATACAAAATAGTTAATACAAATCATAATAATATGCAACAGTCAAATACAGTTCAATGTGAGGACTCAATAGTGTTTGCTCCTGGCATGTCCTTCACTTTTCCCACAGCAGTATCTAACTTGTGCAGTTTTAATCAAGTATGTAAATACATAAAGCATTCTTACCACTAGTTCAAAGATATATGTCACAAATAACGTTGACTGGCAAAGAATATGGCCTCAGTTTTGCTCTGCCCCGTCCAGATAGTGAATTATTAGTTAATTTTACAGTTTATCACATCTGCTCTCAGCGTAGTTGTTTGTATAAAATTTTCTAGTCAAATGGCCACGAGACCACTATGCCTCTTGCCAATATCTATTAGAGCCGACCAATGAAAGCAGGCACTACTACATCTTTTTTTGAATTTAGTTTGAAAAAACAAAACAAATTCCAAACAAACTATGTGCTTCGTAGTCCATTGGTCAGTCTGCGTTAGTTATGCCAATAGAAAAAGATGTTTAGTTTTAGTTAACACTTTCCTATCCCCCCTTTATTCCTATACTCTTATACCAACCAATAGGATTTGAATTACTCCGATGCCTCTTTTTTTAAACTAGCGTCCCCAATAACGTTATGTGTAACGAGCAAGAACGACAGTCTGTCCGTCCAAGCGTTCTTAGACATATAGTATTTTCTCAATAACTTGGCTAACACTTGGACTACCATATTTTTTAAAACATATTTTTGCTCAGGGGACATTAAGCTATTCTACTATATGATTTTTATGGTCAGTTTCATTATGGTTTAGATTTTCAATTTTGTCACTGTCAATCGTCAAATATAACTTTTACACAAGTCGGCCATCTTCTCTCCCCCCCGTCTTTATCATTTTTCTCACTATTCAAATAACACAACTAGTTTGAGTGACGTCAGAATATTACCGCTAGGAGGAAATGGAAAACTGTCAGTGTGTTTGTCTCTGCTGGCTTTGCCCACAGGGTGTATATATTAAAGCGACCGCTTGCAGAGCGAAGAGGGGTTTTTCAAAACTTTGGTAGTGTTTTGCGTTAATTATTACAATCGTCTCGTTCTTACTACTGAGAAATATCCGAATTATTACAAATGTTAGTGTTAAAGTTAACATATTACGTTAATTACAAGCTTTTTCCGCCGTTTCGTGCATCAGATCGGCGAGATGTTAAAATGTTTATTGAACGTTTTCTAAACCGAAACTAAAAGCGTGTTAGATTTTTACGGCGGGTCATTTTTTAAGCATTTCCACTGCACAAAAGGCAGCGCTCTACTGGCGTTGAAGATGCAAATAGTCAGACACCTGAGAGCTGGTGTATTTATTATTATAGGACTAAAATCTTACTGAAATAAGCGATTATCTCACAGATTTCGCTACACCGGCCCAAGATACCAGAACGAAATCTTGAGACCAATTGTTCAGCCTGCTCTGGAGGCCATAGGTGGTAATGTCATCCTCCAAGATGATAACGCTCGACCCCATCGAGCTCGTGTGGTGAATGAGTTTATTCAGCAACATGGAATCATCAGGATGGCGTGGCCAGCTCATTCACCTGACCTTTCTCCGATTGAGCCCCTCTGGGATGTCCTTGGTCGAAGATTGTCAACAAATCACCCCCTGCCAATGGATGTTGCACAGCTGACTGCATTTCTGCTTCAGGAATGGCAAGCTGTTCCTCAGGATACTCTTCGGACCCTTGTGGACTCGATGCGTCTACGCTGTCTTGAATGCTTTGCTGCAAACGGTGGTCATACCCGATTTTGAAATGTCTATTTGTCCAATATCTAGTGTGTGACTTTTGAAAAGGTGGGTGACACACTTCACAGCTTCATTGCGCTTGAACTCTTATTTGTCGATTAGTCTTGAATTCTTTCCAACTGATGTTCATGAGTTTTCTAAGACATTTGTTCTCGAATGTATTCAGCTTGTTCTCCAATGATTTTGTTATTTTCCAACTTTCACAGCCGTATGTTAACACTGAGATAACATTTGAATTAAACAGACGAAGCTTGGTATGTATATTCAATGATCGTAATTTCCAAATGTTAGATAATCTATTGAAGGCGCTAGCTGCCAAAGCAATTCTAGTATGGATTTCTCTTGTTGTGTCACCATCCTGAGTCATTTTACTGCCTAAATAATTGAAACTTTCAAATTTCTGTAGTTTTTCCCCGTTCAGGATGATATTAAAGGTCTCGTTAGAAAAGTTCATAACTTTAGTTTTAGAGGCATTTATTTGGAGACCTATTTTAACCGAAAGATGACACAAATTATTTACTGCTTCTTGGGATTGTCTGGGTGTTGAACTTAAGAATGCTAAATCATCTGCGAAATCCAGGTCCCCCAGGAATTTTCCATTTGTCCATTTTATACCTAATTGTTCATTGTGGGTATAGTTTCTCATAACCCAATCAATAGCTATTCCAAAAAGTAGTGGTGACATAATACAGCCTTGTTTCGCCCCTGTTTCTACTGTAAACCATTCTGTATTCCCTTTATTTGTTCTAACACAACATCTTGCATTGTCATATAGCGCTTTGATTAAACATTTATTACAAATAAGGGAGGGAAACCTGAGGCCTGTAAACAGTAAATTAATATGAAATTAATATGAAACAAATATAAAGGTATGTTATCAGGCACTCGCAGGAAATAAAGAAGTAGAACACCAGACAACAGAAAAACAACAGACATGAGTGGCTTACCCAGGATTTGAACACTGGACCTTCCGTGCGACAACCCCGCCTAGCCATGCAAGCGAATCACACTATCCGCTCTGCCATCTACGCATCATCAAAAAATGATGTTTCAATGGCAGGTCAATAGTGCGAACCACAATACACGATGGGCCTGGGTAAGCCACTCATGTCTGTTGTTTTTCTGTTGTCTGGTGTTCTACTTCTTTATTTCCTGCGAGTGCCTGATAACATACCTTTATATTTGTTTCATATTAATTTCATATTAATTTACTGTTTACAGGCCTCAGGTTTCCCTCCCTTATTTGTAATAAATGTTTGTACAATACCAAACCTACCCACTATCCTGTTCTCACTGTTCTAGTCTACTATCATTTACTGGACACAGTATTAAGGTCCTAAGGGTCTTGTTGGATTCGGCCTATACTGCTTGATAGAAATACAACAGAAGTGATTGCGTCATTAATAGGCGAACTGCCCATGGAGGACTTCTGGTGTCGTGTATTGTGGTTCGCACTATTGACCTGCCATTGAAACATCATTTTTTGATGATGCGTAGATGGCAGAGCGGATAGTGTGATTCGCTTGCATGGCTAGGCGGGGTTGTCGCACGGAAGGTCCAGTGTTCAAATCCTGGGTAAGCCACTCATGTCTGTTGTTTTTCTGTTGTCTGGTGTTCTACTTCTTTATTTCCTGCGAGTGCCTGATAACATACCTTTATATTTGTTTCATATTAATTTCATATTAATTTAGCGCTTTGATTATATTCACATATTCGGAGTTATCTACCCTTCCAAGATGGAGGTGAAATTCTTTTCTCACCTTAGACGCCGAAAGAAAAACATCAGGAATGTGGATATTTCGATGGATAGTACCATGTTATGTTAAATTATAGAATAAAAGATACATCAGAGTATCTAGTGGTGTAGATATTTTCCTATAACCGACCTCGAAACCCTCGAATCGGTCGGTTGGATAGGAGGGTTGATCAGAGAATTAACAAGTCACTATCGTAAAACCAGCGATTGTTATCGAAACAGAACCAGGCTCGACAGTGAACATGACAGTGAACATGTCAATTTGGTATTCAATAAATGCCGTTTTGACTGATACCAATTACGTTTATATCAGATTTGTTTTATGGTTTCAACCAAGGTTTTTCTAAGTGGCCCTTGACTTTTGACGAGTAGTATATTTCTTGTGTTTCTCGCTTGGCTCTTGCCTTCTTTATTTTCTGTTGTGTTTTTTTTTTAAATCCTTTATCCCCGATGATGATGGTCTTGAGACCGCAACGTTGGTGATTATCATTGCCTTTTGACGAGTAGTATATTTCTTGTGTTTCTCGCTTGGCTCTAGCTTTCTTTAATTTCTGTTGTGTTTTTTTTTAAATCCTTTATCCCCGATGATGGTCTTGAGACCGCAACGTTGGTGATTATCATTGTCCTTTGTCCTAGTACAAGCGTATTCCCCCCCCCCCCCACCCCCCCCTTATTTTTTTTACGTTTCTTTTTAGTTTCGCCCACTAATGTACTAAAAACATAAGTGGGGGTCTGTCTCTCACCCGGGTGACAGCCAGAAAGGGGGGGGGGGGGGGGGTGCCATCTGACACTATTACGACAATACTGAGTCGTTATAAAAACCTACTTCAAGCATATATTTGTGTGTGTGTAATATGCCGGGTGACAAAGGAAAGATACGATCTGGGGCCAAATATTGTATGTACGCCCCTGGTTTAACAACCAGAATGGAAAAACCATGTGCATAGTGAGATTGCCAGCCCCGGTTACAACCTCATACTTAATTGCCTTTTACGACATACCTCAGGAGGCAGTAATTATGTTCTTTCTGTCTTTTTAAAGGTCACAGTGATCTACACGGGCCCGAAGAAAATAAAAAAGGTAATGGCAGTCCTATAACAGTCACTGCCGTAGGGGAATGAAGTGTTAGAGACTCCGATAAACGAAGTCCAGCGATATTAGGTGGGGGTGATCAGTTCCCATCCTCGTTGCCTTTGCCATCCCCAACTCATGAGCGTAATGAGGTATCCATTTACAGCTGGGTAGACTGGAGCGTAACGCTAACAGGCTTCGATAGACGGAAAAAGGAGATATAAAACTAAATTACAAGAAAGGTTTAATGATGGACGGACAAAATTTGCTTTTAGATCTGGTAGAGTGTACGGGCGCAAGACACAATACTGTGGTATTACTGTTAATATACATTCATCATCATCATTATCCTCGTCATCATCATCATTATCCTCGTCATCATTATCATCGTCATCATCATCAATATCCTCTTCATCATCTTCATTATCATCGTCATCATCGTCATCATTATCATCATTATCACCATCATCATCATCATCATCATTATCATCATCATCATTATCATCATTATCATCATCATTGTCATCATTATCATCATCATCGTCATCATCATCATTATCCTCTTGATCATCATCTTCATTATCATCGTCATCATCATCATCATCATTGTCGTAATATCTGAGATTACACCGATCAAGATATATATATATATATATATATATATATATATATATATATATATATATATATATATATATATATAAGATAGGAAACTCTTTACAGAGCGATACAACAGGAAGCAATCTGATCATCAGAAGAAGTCCCCCCATCCGACAAGTGTTTCGGCCCAATTACTCCTTTACACTCTAAGGGGGCGGGCCCACTTGGGTCATGACTCCCAAGCGTCTCAGCTTCCTGTTGTCTTGTATCGAAAATGAACCCATTTCACGTATGGTAGCAACTTTTAAATCCACAACGCCAGCCGTGGAGGCAATTGTGAAAGTAACAAAGAGAAGACAAATTATTCTGTTCGTTCCGTCGCCCTTCACAACTAAGGACACACACTGAGACATTAGCGCGCAGCCGACGAGCTGCGCGCCGCAAGCCACTAAAATTTTGTTCCTGACACTCTCCCTATAGTATACATCGCCTGTTGCCCCAGAGTCGCATCTCTTTCACTAGTACACCAAAAAAAAACTCAGCGTTGTGGACTTAGAAAAATTTTGGTGTTTTCTGTACCGCAGCGTTTATTGTCACGATGTCCATCGCCCATTGCGGTTGTTCCACAGCCAGCCTGATGCCTTTTCGGCAGTTTCACTAAGCCTCTTCAGTGCCCTTGTTCTACACTGTCCCTTATATATATATATAAATAGTTGTTTATAAGACAAAAAATAACATAGGGATAAAATAAGGAAGTTGCGAGACACGTTGTCTCCTACGCCAGCAATCGTATTAGTCTGGGCAAAGCCTTCACGCAACGAGACTAACGTCTCGCTTTCACTAGTGCTGGCTTTTGCATCCGACCTTGGAAAATAAACATAACATCTTGACAAAACTTAGGCCTAGTTTCGAGCAAGAACGTAAGAAGAAAAACGGGGAACGAATACGCGAAGGCATAAAAGTGAGAGAGAAAATGCTACAATTTGACACGCGTTTGAATTTTTTTCTGGTCTCGCGAACCAGAGGAAAACGATAGTGTAAGTCAATGCAGTAGTATGTTGGAAGAAAAACGTTGTCGCCCGCCTTACAGACCCCTCTTCGCTCGACGCGCAGATGCGAATGTATAACCACGCTGTTAGACGCGACACAGACCAAAACACACACACAGTCGTATTTCGAGCTAAAAAGTAGTGCTATTGTAGCGCACGGCAAAGCGTTGTCGTTTTTTTTTGGTGACGTACTACAAATACGGTGTTTCGTTTAAATGAGAACGTTAGACAGGCCTATAATACGATTAACGTGGAAACATATTTGAAAAAATACAGTGGGAGAGGGGGAAGAAAAGGAGCATAGTTGGTCGGGTCCTGAGTTCGTGTTTACAAATTTGAATTTGTTCGATAGAAGGATAGAGAATAAAAATTTACTTACAGGCTAAAATAAAGGACGCTTGACGAATACAATGACATTAATTGTTTAATAGAAGAGTGTGATGTTAATGTATCTTACCGTAGATAGGAAAATATGTTATTTGAAGAATTGAAGAAGAAAAACGATAATAGTGAATATAAGGAATAAAAGAATAAAAATAAAACCACTGTGTGACAAACAAAAACAGGATCACTAATTACTTGTCAGAATTATAAACTAGTAGTAAATAATTGAGATATTGACGAAGACAGATGGACTAACAGACTGACGCTTTCTCAGTTTGCCCTGTAGTGGAGATAGAGGGGAAGTTAGTCCAAGATTTGAAAATTGAGTTCAATTTTAAATAAAACGAACGCTAGAAGCCAACAGTCTATGATTGGCTAGAGTCTAATATACTAACTGAGGGATAAAACCGAATTGAAGGTAGTGTTAGACGCCACTTGAGATATAAAAATTCTACACTAAAGTTGTTGTACAAGTAAGATAATAGTACTATCTTGACTTAGCTGATCTGCACCAGCAAGCGATCTGGATTTGACCATATTTATCGCAAATCAAACTTATTAGTGTTAATATTTCTCTAATGCGGTAACAATGAAAACATTTATATCATTATTATTATTATTATTATGTATGTATTATTGAATATGTATGAAAATTATGTGGGGAGAAGTTTATCTAGAGGGAAGTCAACATCAAACTTTGTGTTGTTTCACAGAGTTGTTAGGAAATATATTAACAGGTTGTAGAAAAGCCAGACAGGCTGTCTGACACTTTGGGAGAAAGTAAATTAAATATTAATGGGGAAATTGGTGTACAGTATTATGACATAAGACCAGGAAAACCACTGGCCGTCGTCTTCAGCAAGTCACCGTGATTGTACATGACTTGACATTATTAACTTAAAATGTTTCTTTTGTCAAGGAAAGTGTCAAACTATAGTTTGAAGTTTAATTGACCATGAATGGGGTAACAAACCAGATAAGAATGACAACTATTTGATTGGTTACCATGCTGATTCTAGCTATGATTGCAAATGTTAAATAAGTTAGGGATAGAGAGAGGCATATGAGATATTGAGTAGGACGTATTCCTATCCCTGCAGGGTTTCATCTATGACTCCAAGTGAGCCCAGGTCAATATAGATCTGTATAAACTCCAGCATATTAAGAAGTGAGGCAGTATACACTATGTGCCTCCTGGTTACATCTCAAAATCATAATCCAGACTTGGCAGTTTGTAGCTGTTGGAGGGGAAAGACCTCATCTTGGGAACCAGCACTTACCAAGCTAAGAATCTGTTCACGGGCTCATGATAAATCAAACTACACCACTCTCTTATCCCAAATGTGTAATTCATAGTAGAACATGATGAACCCAGTCGTGCTTCAAATTATTACCCATTCATAGGAGCAAGTTTTATTTGACACTTTTCCAGAGACTGTTAGATAATAGTTGTGAATAATTAGAGACTCATTTAAAATTTGAATTCAATTGTTGTAAATATATTCTATTATCACTTTGAGTTTTCATTACTCCTGTATCAAAAAAAGACTGAGATACAGGAAAATAAATTGTAAAATGATTTCAAATTTAAACTTAAACCAGTGACTTGTTTCCTTACTGTTCATTAATTTGTTAGGTGTAGGTATTGTCATTTTATTACATTACATCGCATATACCCTAGACATCTAGCTAGAAAACACTCACACACCGGTACACGTAACTAGGAGAAAATATATGACAGGTAGAGGTCATAAGGTGGTAGCAGACAGGTTCCCTGAAAATACATTTATAAATAACTAACTTCAGGGGCTTGCACAGCTGACCTCACATCTGTTACCAATAATATTTTATTCTTTAACATCAAATCCACCACAATCATTATCATCGTCATCATCATTATCATCATCATCATCATCGTCATCATCATTATCATCATCGTCATCATTATCATCGTCATCATCATTATCATCATCGTCATCATTATCATCGACATCATCATCATTATCATCGTCATTATCATCATCATCATCATCATCATCATCATCATCATCATCATCATCATCGTCATCATCATCATCATCGTCATGATTATCATCGTCATCATCATCGTCATCATCATCGTCATCATCGTCATCATTATCATTGTCATCATTATCTTCGTCATCATAATCGTCATTATCATTATCATCATCGTCATCATTATCATCGACATCATCATCATTATCATCGACATCATCATCATCATTATCATCGTCATCATCATCATCATTATCATTGTCATCATTATCTTCGTCATCATCATCATCGTCATCATCATCATTGTCATCTTCGTCATCATCATCATCATTGTCATCATTGTCATCATCGTCATCATCATCATTGTCATCTTCGTCATCATCATCATCATTGTCATCATCGTCATCGTTTTCCATTTTTCTGGTTTTGGAGCATGGGACTCCTAGCTTGGGACCAGATGTGACGATCCTTTAAATGCAAGCCAAGCTGGAGAAACTGGAGCTCATGACTTCATCTCAACACGTTTCGGAATGACAGAAAAGCCACAGGAAAAGCCTAGATCTACAGTGTAGATAATACCAAGGAGTATTTAACGTGGTATTGGCTGCAAAAGAGAAAGAAACTCCGCAGCCCTAGTTCAATAAAAACAACAACCCCCACCATAGCTGGGTCCCCTTCCTGAAGCCTGGTACAACGCTTTAACATGCTCTTGCGATGTTCGTTTTTACAGCACGGGAGGTGGGGCATTCAGTATTAGATAAATGAATAAGGCTGTAAATTATAAACTATTTCAGCTAAAGGTAAACTATTAGATACTTCAATTAATGGTAAACTATAACATTTTTTCAGTAAATGATAAACTATTAGATATTTCAATTAATGGTAAACTATAACATTTTTGTGAAGTCAGTCCTATTGTATGGCTCTGAGACATGGAGAACAACAAAGACAACAACCAAAAAGCTACAGACTTTCATAAATGGGTGCTTGCGTAGAATAGAGGGATTAAAATGGTATGACAAGGTTACCAACGTGGAACTGATGACAAGAACTAGACAAGTGCCAGTGGAACAAGAGATGAGAAGAAGACGATGGCTGTTGTTGTTGTTGTTTTGATGAAATGATGGGTGGAGATCGGGCACTCAACCTCTGATCATTGTTGCCTCTTCTCGTTCCATCTTGGTCTACCCTGTTCAACCTGAAAGTTGGTTATAATTGGGGTATTTAGTGTCATTTTATTTACTAATTTTGTATTCAATTTAAATAACTGTTGTCTTTTGCAGGTGCTGATTTTTATTTATATTAGTATTTGTCAATTTTATTTTCTCTTTTGTATTGTTTCTAGATAACTATTGTCCTTTACACTTGGTTTTAATTTGTATTAGTATTTGTTCTTTTTGAGTTGTTGTCCCTTTTTTTTAATACCTTGTCTTTCCTTGTCCTATGAGTAGTTATTTTTTTTTTTTTTTGTTAATGCTTTGTTAGTTCTTGCTGCTTAATTTCTATTTAGTTGGACGATTTTTCTGAAGTTCTAACCTTATATTTTTTCCTTTGTTTTATGTATATATCTTTTAAGTATTGATTGGGCATCTCTTGGGGCATCTATACTTAAAACCTTATCACCTGTTAAGTCTATATTGTGATTTCTATAGTAAGTTTTTAATTCAAGCCTTTGTTGTTCATACTTTTTACAGTGGATCAGGTAGTGGTCTATGTCATTCTCTTCCTGACATTCTTGGCAGTGTGGTTCTTCTACCATGAAGTATGCTGCACCGAGTCGGAGACGCCACAGTTTTTTTGTTCGATGGTATCTTTAATTCTTCTCTGACCTGGCATGTCCTCGTTGGTTCTTTCAGCAGTTTGAACGCGTGTCTGCCTTTTCTACTTTCCTTCCATGTTGTCTTCCATTCCTCGTTTATAGTTTCCTTCACTTGGCTCTTGATCTCTGACCTTCCCAGTCCTGCTTTTATATTGTTTTTACTTGTTCTTCCCTTCTTGGCATTCTGGTCTGCCAACTCGTTGCCAGCTATACCTATGTGTGCTGGAACCCACACTAGCCTCACACTACATCCTCTGTTCTCTAGTGATGTATTAATTGCTAGAATTTCTTCCTTTATGTCTGGCCGGCTACATTTACCTGGGTGTTCTAGTGCTTGTAGTGATGATAGTGAGTCTGTAAATATCGTAACAGCTTCTGGTGGGTTATCTTCGATTATTTCTAGACTTTTAAGAATTGCTACCATCTCTGCAGTAAAAATCGATGCCCCTTCCGTTATACTGTAGCTCTTTTTTATTCCCTATTGTGGTATTACAACTCCGGCACCTAGTTGCCCACTATCACCCTTGGATCCATCAGTGTAGACGGCCAGACTTTGTTTAGTTAGTTGCTCTATGAACTTTCTACTTATCATTTTGGCTTCCTTATCTTCTATGTTTTGTTTGATCTTTTCAGTAAGTGAGTAGTCTATGATTGGTGTTTTTAGTTCCCAGGGTGGTATTTTGCTTCTGTATTTATCACTATTTTCAATTGTGTTTGATAGTTCTTTGAACTGCATTAGGTCTTCTATAGTTCTCCATCCTGTTGGATATCTATCTTTATTTAAGGGGACGTCCCATACACTTGGTTGGTTTTTGACAAATGCTTTATGTGCTGGGTGGGTCACTTCTTGTGCTACTTTACTCCAATAATTTAATCTCAGTTCTTTCCGTCTTAGACCAAGGGGAGGTATGCCGAGAGCTACTTCTAGAGCTTCTACTGGTGTCGATATAAATGCACCTGTAATAGTTTTCATGGCTGCATTTTGAATCCTGTCCAGTTTTGCTTTGTTAGAAGCTGCAGCTGAGTCATAGACTATGCTGGTATAATCCAGTTTCCCCCTGATGAAGGCCTTGTAGAACATAAGCATTATTTTATTGCTGGCCCCCCATCCATTACCTTTTACAATCCTTAGTATATTTAGGGGTCCCCTACAGCTTTCTACCAAATTGTCTATATGTTTATTATAATTTAGTTGTTTATCTAAAGTTATGCCCAGAAATCTAGTTGTTGAGGAGGTACATATTTTCTGTCCTTTAATGGTTATATTGATTTTGTTATTTTTTTTTTAAATTTCCTTTGCTGAAAATCATACCTACTGTTTTGTTTACATTAATTTGGAAGCCCCAACTTTTCATCCACTCTGAAACTTTGTCTATTTGATTTTGAAGTTTTTTGTAAACATGGTCCAAGTTTTTTCCAGATCGCCAAATGGCACAGTCATCTGCAAATTGTGATACTGCATTCTTTATGTCATTAAATTCATCTGCTAAATAATTTACAGCTATAGTGAAAATTGAAGGAGAGATCACTGATCCTTGAGGAATCCCATTCTGTTGTTCATATATTTCTGACCTATCATTATTCACCTGTACAGCAAAATACCTGTCCTGTAAAAAGTTTTCTAGATACCTATAGGTTTTACCAGTAATGCCAATCTTTTTCATTTTGTAAAGAGCTCCATCGCGCCAGCATTCATCATATGCTCTAGCTACATCTAGAAAGACTGCCACTGTTTTCTCTTTCCTCTTGAACCCTAGCTTTACATCATGTTCTAATCTTACAAGCTGGTCTACTGTACTTCTGTCTGCTCTAAACCCTGACTGGTTTGGGCTATATAACTGGTTTTTTTCCCAGGTAGAATTTAACTCTTTTATTCACAACAGTTTCCAGTATTTTACCTAGTTGTGATGTTAAGGAGATAGGCCTATATGAACTTACTTCATGGGCTTCCTTACTGGGTTTTAGAATGGGTACTATCATAGCTACTTTCCATGCTTTTGGTATCTTTCCTAAGTTCCAGATTTTGTTATAAAGTGAAGTTATTATGTTTATAGTTCTTTTGGGTACTTTCTTAAGGATTTCATAACTAAGTATATCTTGCCCTGAGGCAGTATTAGATTTATCTTTTATTGCATTAGTTACTTCTTCCTCTGTTATATCAGCATCTAAATAGTTTGTTTCCTCTATCTGGTCTGGTAGTTCTTTTAAAAACTGTATCCTAAGTCTTTCTCTTTTCTCATTTTCTTCCTGTCCAAGGCTACTTTTTGCACTGACTTTATAGAAATACTCGGCAAGGGCATTAGCTTTTTCTTTATCTGTTTCTGCTCTCTTTGGTAGTTTGATTGTTGGCATTATTGTTTTCTTATTGTTCCCTTTGATTGCCTTAAGCTTTTTCCATACTTCTCTAATTTGAGTGCTAGGTTTAAGTGACTGACAAAACTCCTTCCAGTTAGTTTCTTTGGCTTTGAATATTATTCTGTTAGATTCATTCCTAATAAGTTTATACTTATCATAGTTTTCTTCTGTTCTGTTATTTCTATATTTTTGTAAGGCCCTTTTTCTTCTCTCATGAATTTCTGCACAGCTTTTATTCCACCAGGCAACTGGTTCTTTATTCCATTGAGTTTCTCTTTTCTTATTAATGTTACTTATTGGTTTAAGGTGTTGTGGCATATTTTTATTTGGTATATACTTTATTGCTATTTTCAGAATTTCATTGGTCAGTGTTTCCGCCCACAAGTCAGTATCATCTGATTCCATGTCTTTATATTCCATCACCTCCAGCTCTGATTGGAAAGCTTCCCAGTTTGCTTTTTTATAGTTGAAGGTAGGTTTCTCTGGTTCTGGGTTTGGAATGACATTTTCATGCATGGTTATTACAATGGGCAGATGATCTGAGTTTGTGTCTTGTAACACTTCCCAATTTACATTCGCTAGGTTGTTAGTTGCTATACTTATGTCTATTGCTGAGTCTGCCCTATTAGCTTGTGGATTAATTCTTGTTGCAGATCCATCATTTAGTATTAGTAGTTCATTGTTTTCTATGAAGTCAAGTAGGCATTTTCCTGCATTATCTGCATGTTGTCCACCCCAAGCACAATGATGGGAGTTAAAATCGCCTACTATGATTGTTTTGGGGCCTAGTCTGGTGCTTATGGCTAGTATTTCTTCATCTTTAATTGTGCCATCTTTAGCATATACATTTAGAATTGTTAGATTGTTTGGTTCAGCTGCTATAGTAACCTGGATACCTTCTATATTGGTTGTATTAAATACTTCCCAGTCTATGATTTTAAATTTTTCGCTAACTAAGACTGCGACACCTCCTCCTCTACCTTCTTTCCTATCGTGTCTAAGTATCTTAAAGCCCTTACAACTATATCTATTATTTGGGTTTAAATGGGTCTCTTGAAGAGCATATATATCAGTATTTCCTCCAGTCTCTGATAGTAGGGGTGCAAAATTTTTTTTAATACCCCTACAATTCCACTGGATAATTCTAAATCTTTCTAAATTGAATTTTATCATCATCTAGTATACCTTTTATTTTGGTTAACTATCAATTTTGCTCTTATTCTTTATTTCCTGTACTTGTGGACCCACTATCCATCAAGTTCTCAAGAAAATCCTTATTTAAACTTGTCATTATTTCCCTAACTTCTTCCGCTAAGTGTGGTAACAATCCCTCAAATCGTTTTTTGATAGTTTCTATGATAGTTTCTTCTAGGTTGCTTTTGTTCTTTTTGACCACTTTCCTATTTTCATCCAATGCTACATTCCCTTCTCTCCCTATGTTAATCTCCTGTTTTTCACTTTCCATTCTTTTTAGTATTATTTCACTTTCTTCTTTTTGTTCAGATAGTTTGACTAGTATCATTTCATTTTCTTCTTTCAGTTCAGTCAGTTTAGCTATATCCTGGGAAATTTGGTGCTGTATGGCTTTCACTTCTTGAAGCAATGCCTCTGTACTTTTCAGTGCACTTGTGTCATCCGAGGATGTAGTTGAATCATCTGACTGGTTTTTTTGGTACTCTTTTATTACTTTCTAACTTGTTCTTACTTGTTTTTGCCATCTGTGACTTAAGCATTTTGACATCTTCTTGCACACTCTTAATTTCTGTTATAACTTTATTGTTCGTATAAGTATCATTTTCTTTTAATTCTTTAATGACCGTTGTGAAAGGGGTTTGGGTTGTTATAGCTACCCTCAATGCTTTTTTGGTCTGCTGATATACTGGGCAGCCCTGGAATCTGGCGCTGTGATTTCCTTTGCAATTAATGCATTTTCTGTTTGCATTATCCTTTTTATAGTCAGTATCTGACTTTGCCTTTTCGCATTGCGTGAAAGGGTGTGCCCCCGCACAAAACCTACATACTGCCTTCCCCCTGCAAGTGTGGCGCCCATGACCAAACTTCATGCAGTTGGAGCACTGCAACACTGGGGGAATGAAGGCTTCTGTGTTTTTGTGTGTTTTCCCAAATAGTACCGTCTTGGGGGGTTCCCTACCTTCTGTTGTTATCACTACCACTGGGGTAACGATACTCCCTTTCACCATTATTCTGTCCACGTGTACCAGCTTTATGTCTGGGTTATGTTTTGCGAGGATGTTCATAACTTCCTCGCTTGAAAGGGTAGTGTTTATCCCTTTTAACACACATCTACTGGTCACTTTTGCTAGCTCTATCCTTACTTCTATGTCGTGTGCAAGAGTCACTGTTTTTGCTTCTACTTTGAGTTCCTCTAACATCTCTTTTATTCTGTCACTCTGATTTGGGATAATTATTATGCCAAAATAGGTTTTTGAAATTTTGGCTATCGCCTTTTTGCCTAACACAGGATCAAGGATGTTTATAATTTTGTCTTCATCTAATGCCTTGATCTTGACAGCCTCACCAGCTACTTGCGTTATCTTTAAACGACATATGTTTACTACATCTGTATTTTTGGGATCTGCCTGGGTTGCTAGATGTCTTGAGTCTTTTTTGGTACTTTCATTTTTTTTTTTTGGTTATTATTTTCTTCTAGTTTATCATGTCATGTTGGTTTTTAACTGCTTCTGCCCACGTTTTGCCTTCCTTTGTTGTTTTTACTTCTGAGCCTCCTTTCAGTTTATCCCCTCTGGTTTCATGACTTGTTTTGTCCGCGTTTACCTGGCTGTCCTGATTATCCTTTTCCCTGGGTCCTTTCTTTCCGTTCGCTGTGCTGGTTCCTGATCTTTCTCCTTTGTTGATTCTGCTTTTTGTTGTTTTTCCTTCCGCGCCTCCTTCCCGATTTTCCATTATTGTTTTACTCGTGTCCTTTAGTTCTGTTTTTTTTTTTATTTCAGGGTTCGTGGTCCTGTTTCTTTCTGTCCGGTTTAAAGTTTTGTCTTTTTCTGAAGTTTTGTCTTTTTCTGGAGTTTTGGCCATCGCTTTCCCTTCCTCGGACTGTTTTCTGGTGAATACTACCATTGGTTATTTTCCCTGTCTTTTAGTATGCTACTATTTGTTGTCTTTGAATTATATTCTGATGATTGAATATTATATGTAATCTTTGGCTTTTGGTTTATTTTGTTATATATATCTTTACCCCACTACGATTCTTAAATTAAATAGTCCCCTAATACTTAACCTTAACTACAGTAGGCCTACTCTAATACTATCAACAAAAGTATAAATTATTCACCACTTAAATATGTCTTTCAAGATGGCTGCCTGATCTCACTCAAAGAATTGCCACGTGGCGCTATTTAATTTCTATTATTTTAATTTCTAAAATTAACTGCAATACGCTAACACTGAGGATGGATAAAAATATCAACTTATCTGATAACTTGTGTAGTTCTAAGGATGTCTTCACTGTGTCTCGTCCTAAAAAGAACGTATCAAGCTTGTGTGGTTTGAGGTAAGCAAAAATGCGTGTTACCCCTGTAGTAGACGGAAGTAGAGACGATGGCGATGGATAGGACACACACTGAGGAAACCTGTTGATAGCATTACAAGGTAGTCCTTGTTCTGGAACCCCCAGGGCAAGAGAGGCAGAGGTAGACCAAGAAGCACATGGAGAAGAGAGCTGGAAACAGAGGTGAAAATGATGAGAACATGGAAAGAACTTGAGATGATGGCACGTGACAGGAGGACTTGGCATGTGTTTGTTGAAGGCCTATACTTCTTTGGGAGTGGAGGGTTATGAATGAATGAATAACATTTTTTCAGTAAATGGTAAACTATTAGATATTTCGACTAATAGTAAACTATTAGATGTTCAACTAATTGTAAACTATTAGATATTTCGACTAATAGTAAACTATTAGATATGTAGCGAAAGGTTTTCCTATTATGATGATAGTGGTAGAGCAGAAGTAGAATCTCTCTCCAGAAAGTATGAAGTTCCAGTGCCCGAGAAGTACACTGGTATCACAAGTGAGTTACAGCTGTGAATACTCTGAGCTGGACAATAGATTTAGGCTTCAGAAGTATAAGATGCTACTTTCGCTATCGTAACCCTATGTGATAATATAATTAAATTTGAAAAGGTAACTCAAAATTTTAACAGTTAAAAATTTAACAAGTCAAATGAGTACAATTATCCAATTTATTATGTACATCTATATATTCTTGTAATGAGAAATGGTTGTTGTAAGATGGTAAAATGTATGATTATTTACAGTTACAAATCAAATAAACAAGCTAAAAAGTCTTGGATTTATCTTCCACTGAACTTATAAAACAAGTTTGTCACATTATCTCTTGCCATCTAGTTGTCATCATTAAGCAGTCATTTTAGAAACTGCTCACAGGATTTGTTGGATGGATACACATAAACTCAACTTATGTTATTAGCCACGTCTGCTCGAGGTTCCTCCGACACACTGGAGTACGGAAGACTTTCCTTCAGCCCGCCCTATAACTACGGGGGACTAAGGTGTTGAAGAGTGGTTGACCTCTAGGCTTCAGTGAGCTGGATCAACTTCTTCAAGTCTTTAGTTTCTCGATCAGGAATGATCATAAACATTGATCATAAAACCTGGAACAAAAGGTAATAGGTGGCCATTGTGTTCCAACAATCTCACCACCAACTGCTGTTCATGATGCGACCATGTCTTCAGTGTTTGTATATAAATGAATGAATCATGGTAGTATGTTACAGAGATAGCATGATAAGATAATGTATACTGTGCAGAATTAACAATATACATGAATAAATCACATGTTATGATACATGGGTACGATATAACTTTTGCCTTCCACTTATGGATGTCAAGTCACTTATGTACTTGCTGGCATGTCGTAAGCTTTGCTTGCAGATGCTGTCTTCCAGTCTCTCACTCTGGCTTTTGGATTTGGTGTGTGTGATTTTTAATGCGCCGCTCTGTCCTTATATTTCAGTCTCTCGCCCGTACGAGAAAGCACCTCCCAAATTCCCCAAAAGATTTTAGTTTCATCTCCTGATTTGAGGCGATTTGAAGCAATCTGTGTTTTTCCTGTACTTGTTTTTCTCTTCTGTTCACTACACACTTATATTCTTCCGTCCTTCCTGTGTATCATTCCCTTTTCCCCATATGAGGCTTTCATTCCATATAAGTTTTATCCAAATCCGTTGAGGCTTGTTAGTGTAATAAATTTTTAAAGATTATTAGCTAACTTTTAGCCGATGTGATGAAGGTGAAAAATATTAATTATCTTTAAAACTATTTATATTTGAATAATATCCTTTTGGATATAATTCCTAGTCTATCTCCCTTGTTGAGTTATATTTATTTAATATTATTCCAACCGGGCGTTCTCCGGTAGTTAATAATTTAATTTTCAGTAAATGCATACTTTTAAAGTCCGCCATACATTCCTATATAGCTAATTTCCTCATTCTTGCAATACCGTTCCAGCTAAACGTAATTCACATTTCCGCTGTCTACAAACTTCAAAGCAAGATCCGCCGAGTGTTATTACTGCGCTGCGTGTGTGTGGGTGTCGTGTGGGCGTGTGTCGCGCTACAACCAAGCAAGTGTTAACAAATCTCGCTACAAGATATTTCAATTAATAATAATAATAATAAATTCTTTAAGCGCCAAACACGGCGCATAAGGCAGAAACCAGTGCTCTCCAGGTTGTTCGTTGTGACGCCACTCCTCTTAGCTCTTGCACATTATTTAGGCCCAACGTTCTTCCTTCTCTTATTATTGTTCTTCTGAGTGTTTCTTTTGGTCTTCCTTTTTTCCGCTTACCCTCAGGAACCCAAGTGAGCGCCTGTAGTGGTATTCTGTTGTTTTGCATTCGTAGGACATGCCCGATATATGACCATCGTCTTTTCCTTATATAGTCGGAGACATATTTCTGCCTAGAGTCTTCTCTTATTTGTCGATTAGTCTTGAATTCTTTCCAACTGATGTTCATGAGTTTTCTAAGACATTTGTTCTCGAATGTATTCAGCTTGTTCTTCAATTAATGGTAAACAACATTTTTTTCAGTATGGGGTAAACTGTGACAGAGATGGTTGTTACCCTGGCATTATACGTGCCAGTGAGATAGGTCATACATTTTTAGTAGACCAATCAAAATCATTGATGGTGACAAGGGCCCACAACACCTGTCGGGCTAAGAGGTTAATATTATCATTAGGGCAGTTCCATCTAGACGACCTCGGGGAAGGTTGTGTTTCTACTTGTAAGCTGATGAGAAGCCATGTTTGAGCTGTCTCAACTTTCGTGGAACCACAAAGACAAGTTTTAAGTTGAAGTTCTTAAAGTATTTAAGAAAGAAGCATACCGTGTGTAGACTTTAATGATATCGTTTTTTTTCACAACAGAATATAAGCGGTAGCTATATTTCTGTACAAGGAGGAAAGACTATGTTGAGTCGTAACACATGTAAGTACGATCTCAATGTGTATTTCAATCCCCAGATAGGATTTGATTTATGTTAAAGGAAGAAAACCAAGAAAACAGTCACAGATGTATACGAGGACTCATCATCTGAATAAAATAGTACATGTAACTTTAATTATTGTAGATAAAAGACGCCACTACATGTACTGAAGAGTTGAAGAAACAAAGGACAAAATGACCTAGATCGTGAGTTGCACGAGATTCCTGGGTACTCACACAATTTAGAAGGAAGAAAAAGTAAATACGGAGACCTTCAGTAAACTACAATCACAACAAAGAATATTGATTTGTTTTCCAGCTGCATTTGTTTATTTATGTACTTTGTAAATAAACCTTGTTATATGACTCAGCCGAGTTATGCAGATTGGTCGAATGAATTGAATGAAAAAAATTATAACACAGTTAGAAGTACACCACTATAGCACCTTATCACCATCAATACGAGAGAAGAACGAACCTGCTACATTCCACAAGAATCTACATCTCTAGCGGGAAGCTAGTAATAACACTTGATGGACATTTATTGAAAGAAGATATAAAAGCGCGGTCACAAAACTATTAGATATTTCGACTAATAGTAAACAAGTAGATGTTCAACTAATTGTAAACTATTAGATATTTCGACTAATAGTAAACTATTAGATAGTTCAACTAATGGTAAACTATTAGATATTTCGATTAATAGTAAACTATTATATAGTTCAACTAATTGTAAACTATTAGATATTTCGACTAATAGTAAACTATTACACAGTTCAACTAATGGTAAACTATTAGATAGTTGAAATAATGGTAAAGTATTAGATAGTTCAACTAATGGCAAACTATTAGACAGTTCAACTAATGGTAAACTATTAGATATTTCGACAAATGGATAAAGTAGTCTTTCACTTGATATCACTGTGCTTACTACAATGGTAAGTTAGACAAGAATAGATAATCAAATGTTTTACGTAATATTTGTTGTCGGGCCAGCCAAGGTAGTATAGAATAGTAAATGTGTAACCTAGCATGCAAAAAAAAAAAAAAAAAAAAAAAAGCGAATACGGAGAGTTGGGCATGGGACCGGTTGAAAGAAATTGTGGAAGAACAGGCAAACTATTGTTTTTTTAATTTGTTTTTAATGAGATGATGGGAGCCGCGCTGGTGTAATGGCTACGGCGTTGTACTGGCGACCAGGTTTTCATGGTTCAAACCCGGGCGTCAGCGTTTGAAGGAATGTTTACGACCGGAAATTTGACTGAATAACCTGAACGGCTCCTGCACATAAATCTCGTGTGGATGGGAAGGAGTGAAGCTCCTGACCGGGTTGGAAGGAAAGTCCACTGAGCCCCCAGCCTCGCAATGACATGTCATTGGGTCAAAAGAGCTGGAAAGCTCGAGTGCCGCTGGTTAAAATTTTTTTTTTTTAATGCGATGATAAGTGGGCAAAATATTGTAGTTTTTTTAAATGCGATGATAAGTGGTGAAAATATTGTAGTTGTTTTTAAATGAGATGATAAGTGGGACAAATATTGTAATTTTTTTAATGCTTATGCGATGATAAGTGGGAAAAATATTGTAGTTTTTTTAATGTGATAAGTGGGAAAATATGTTAGTTTTTTTTTAATGCGATGATAAGTTGGAAAAATAATATAGTTTTTTAAATGCGATGATAAGTGGGAAAAATATTGAAGTTTTTTTTAATGCGATGATAAGTGGGGAAAATATTGTATTTTTTTTTTTTTTAAATGCGATAATAAGTGGGGAGAATATTGTCGTTTTTTATGCTATAATAAAGTGGGTAAAATATTGTAGTTTTTTAATTTTATGCGATAATAAGTGGTAAAAGTATTGTAGTTTTTTTATGCGATGATAAGTGGGATAAGTATTGTAGTTTTTTTAATGCCATGATAACCAGGCGAAATACTGTTTATGATGATGATGATGACAACAGGTGCGACGAGGGAAAGGTACTGGGAGACGAGTTTTTAAGGTAAAGCTTACGAAGTCTAATGAGGGACAAAACACTAGGTACACAGAGAGTGAGAGACAGAGAGAAAGACAGAGAGAGAGAGAGACAGACAGACAGAGAGAGAGAGAAAGAGAGAGAGTGTGAGTTAGAGAGGTTCTAGGATGGAATAAATATAGTTTCTGTCTATACATGTATCCGACGAAATTGGATGGTGTGATGATGAAAATGATGGATAAAGATTCTGGGATTGTAATTACTTGTACTTTCAGCGTGATGTTGCATGCGAGCATAAATTTAAGATAAATGAGAGAAAGTGTGTCGCATCATCAGGGGTTTCTATTGTTCGTCCTAAGGAGCCATCTCTGGATCTCTTGCAGAACGCTCTGCACCCAAAGTATCCGTGTGCTCTTTCAGTTGTGGTTTATGTAGGAATTTGTTTTACGTGATGAGTTTGCCAGCTTTATGTAAAACCGCATATTTGTTGCCTCTTACTGATGAAGCAGTACGATTCCGTTATACGCTCTTTTTTAAGGCATTTTGGGAATAGGGTGTTGGGCCCATATTTTCTTGACCATCAGCACACTAGGGGTAATGTGGTCAGCATCACGTCGGCCGCCTTATCATTCCCAGAGTTGCTCTGGTACCCAATTCACGAGGCTGTGTCGACCCCGGAGTCGTTTGCGGCCTAAAAAATTCCAGCTCAACTGGGGATCGAACCAGGATCGCCGAGCTCGGAGGCCAGTGCACTAACCTCTGCGCTACAGCAGGATGGAGCAGTAATCCTATTATTTTCTTGTCTTATTTTGTTCAGAGACCCCCGGCGATTACGCAGAGCAACTGATGTCGTACTACTATTTAAACAATTACACGGGGCTTTTATACTATATACTTACGTGCTGGTCTTCATGGCATGTATACACTGCTTAAACAGCGCAGACTATGCTGGCTTGGCCATGTCCGCCGCATGGAAGATGGTCGCATCCCGAAAGATATCTTCAACGGACAACTAGCAGATGGTAAAAGAACAGTTGGGCAACCGCAGCTGAGGTTCAAAGATATATGCAAGAGAGATATGAAGGCCCCGGACATAAATCCAGCAACGTGGGAGGCTGAAGCTGTCGATCGCACCAAATGGCGATGTTATTTACGGCGCCACCTCAGATTAGGCGAAAAGAAGCTCACACAACAAGCAGAAGAGAGGAGAAAACGTCGAACCAGGAAAATAAACAGCTGAGGGCTGTAACATCAGTGGCGCATTCCCATGGTTAGTTATGACTGAAAGGGCTATTATTATTACTATTTAAACAAACAAAACAAACAAAAAAGTGTTAGTACATTAGTAGAAAATAAGAGTACCAACTTGGAAACAGCTAGAAGGCCACGAGATATTTACTCATTGATTTTATTTCATGCGAGACATTAGAGTATCAGATGAACTTTTTCATTAGCAACATCTTTATGCAAAATAAAATGTTACGGAAACCACAGCTGCAAGAACACATGAATGTTTTGGTGAATCCTTCTTGCATGGTGATCAGTTGTAATGGTGATCACATGATCTATAGGCAGCGAGGTGGGAAATCTGTCCCTCCTTTAAAAAAAAAAAGGAGATAATTATAACTTTTCTGCAAATTATGTAAAAATATAGAGTTTAACCAATGTGAAATTCTTAGAACAACCTTCCTTGTGATATTAATAGATTTGGTTTTTCCTTGTATATGTCTGTTGTAGTTTTTAAAATATCTAAGTGTAACTGTCTTTAACTTCAAACTCTGAAATTTTCATAATGCCAAGATTATTTCTGCCCCATGCAGTTCCGGGAAGAGGTAGGGGATCGTCTTATGAGATAGAGAAAGAGAATGACATCTGATCCTCAGGCGTGTCGTACCAGGCGACACATACAAGGCTGTGAATAAGGGCTGGTAACCTCACAATGTACAACAACTTGCAACAGAAAGAGATGCTACAACAGCATGAGAATGCGTGGGGCACACTTCGTGTCAGGGTTCCATGCTCCTTAAGAGGCTAAAAGGAACACGAATGAATGAATATTATTTTTAGAAACCGTGAGGTTAACATTTTATTTTGAAAGCAAAATCTGAGAACGGAGTTTTATAGAATACGTCATCATTATCATCATCGTCTTCATCATCGTCTTCATCATCCTCATGGAGCTACCACTGGAGCTGGTCCCCTTTACATGAAGCCTGCTAAACGCTGTCATATGTACTTGCAGCTGTGGTTTCTGGGACACTTTGTTTTACATGATGAGGTTGCTAGTCCAGTTCATAAACTCACATTTCTCGCCTTGTGCCATATGCCTAAGGACGTGGTAATCCTATTCTTTCTATGTCTCTTCAGAGACCCCCAGGAATTACACGGGGGGCTTCTAGACTATACTAGTATAAAAATCCCGGGAATTACACGGGGAGGGGGGGGGAGCTTCTAGACTATACTAGTATAAAAATCCCGGGAATTACACGGGGCTTTCTAGACTATACTAGTATTAAAATCCCGGGAATTACACGGGTCTTCTAGATTATACTAGCATAAAAATCCCGGGAATTACACGGGTCTTCTAGATTCTTCTTCTCTAACCAGCGGCACTCGAGCTTTCCAGCCCTTATGGCCCAATGACACGTCATTGCGAGGCTGGGGAGCCAGTGGACTTTTTTTCCAACCCGGTCAGGAGCTTCGCTCCTTCCCATCCACAGAGGGTTTATCTGCAGGAGCCGTTCAAGTTATTCAGTCAAATTCCCGGTCGATGACACTCCTACAAATGCCGGCGCCCGGACTTGAACCTTGAAAACCTGGTCGCTAGCGCAACGTCTTAACCATTACACCGGCGCGGCTCCCATCTTCTAGATTATACTAGCATAAAAATCCCGGGAATTACACGGTAGGGGGGGGGGGGGGGGGGGGGGGGGGGGGGGGGGCTTCTAGACTATACTAGTATTAAAATCCCGGGAATTACACGGGGCTTCTAGACCAGTGTTTCTCAAGCGTTGTGCCGCGACAAACTAGTGTGCCGCCGCGCCTATAAAATGCGCCGCAAAAATGTTGTAGATTTACTACATGAAGTATATTTTTAGTGATCATGTAATATAAAACTGTTCTTACAGCTCGAATTCATTTAATAATAATTGAAGCTATTAACTTCTTTGAACAAAAATAGATATACTTCAAAGCTATTTTAAACAATTGAAAAAAAGTCGAATTGAGAGTTTCGACAAAGACAGTGCTGCCAATATCTATTTTGGAGTCACATTGTAAATACCAATAGCATGTAACTGAGTTATTCTACGTTTTAAAACAATGTGTCAGTGTTTATTTTCCTAAGCAGTTTTGTCTCGATTTAGATACAAGATCTGTCGTTTACACTTGGGCACAAGTCCAAATATAACAATCTGTGATCTCCGCTTTGATCTTAGCTAAAAGGTCTTGTTAACATTTCAGTGTTGCCAACAGTTGCAAGATTACTAAATTGTTCAAAGCTCGGGCAGCAAAAACGTCATGTCATTTAAGAAAGCATTTCCGTTTTTAATCTTTCTCTAATCTGTTTGAAGCATGTGTTAAGAGTTATTATTTGAAAACTTTTCACTCGCTCAGAACACTTCAGAAAATGTTGATGACCTCAGAACACTTCAGAAAATGTTGATGACCTCATAACACTTCAGAAAATGTTGATGACCTCAGAACACTTCAGAAAATGTTGATGACCTCAGAACACTTCAGAAAATGTTGATGACCTCAGAACATCATGGTGTCTCGTTTTCTGGGAATGCGCCACATAAAAATTCATTACTTTATTTATTATTTTAAAATGCATTAATAACAAATTAACTTTTCCTTGATATAACTGCAAGTAGAGGTTCACAGGAGGCTGTGCCAACGGCTGGTTTCCTTTTCCCTCCCTATGGAGAACGGAACAACCACTGCAACTAATCTCGTTATAGGTAGCTCGCAAACAAACATTCATGTACTCGGGCAGTGTTGGTTTATGTTGCGGATTATTTTACGTGATGAGGATGCCAGCCTCATAATAGTCATCTCTTACGACATGCCTGAGGGGATAATAGCAATATTCTTTCTGTCACCTCAAAGACTCCCGGGGACTAGTGAGGGCAGAAGCGAGACATAGAGGCAATACATTTTGAATTGAAGGATTTCCTACAATGATACTTACAAAATGATATAGTTTCCATACGTACGAAAAGGTCGACAACTCAGCCCGGAGTTATGACTTCTTTTTTCTGTATTTTCTTGCTTTAAGTTGGGCTTAGTTCAAATATGTGAGTTTGATGAGGTTCAAGGACACTCCCAACAGACGAAAGTTGACACTGTTGTTGGAAAGTAAATAGAAGCTCGGCAGAAAACAGAGAACGTTAGCGTGCTCTGGGATCCGAGCCAGACTTGCTAGCTAGCTACCTGAGACAGTAGGCGAGGGCTAAATTAACAATTTGTGATGCCTTTTTCAAAGTGCACTGTTACTTAACTCTCGAGCATTTTTAAGAGTGCATTGTTATTTAACTTAATTTTGAGCGTCTTCGTTTTAGGATAGACGCTGTGAGGGGAATATCTAACTGATGTATGTAAAAGTTAATTATATATATATATATATATATATATATATATATATATATATATATATATATATATATATATATATATATATATATATATATATATATATATATATATATATGTGTGTGTGTGTGTGTGTGTATGTGTGTGTGTATGATAAAGAGTTCCTATTTTATCGTGTTTTACCTTTTTCATCATCGTTCTTATTTTATTTTATCTCTCCCCCGTGCTTGTTCTTTCATCATTTTTAAAGTAATTTTTCCTAATCACGGCTTTGACTTAAATGTAACTTTAATCAGAGCTTTGATATTTCCCAACCTTACATTATCTTTTGGAACATACCTGGCTCGTTAGATAAAGTTATTATTTAGGGCTGTAGACAGCCACCTTGGCGATAGAAAGAATTCGTATGAACCTAATGCCCTGTTTAAATAACTGTCACCACATTAGGATACAATAGGGGCCAGCCGTTGGCAGTTGAAAACATAGGACTCGCGACATGAACAGGATTGCGTGTTTTCAGATTAAAGGGAGCCGACATTAGACAAAGAAACAAAACACTGTGCCACAGGCATGAGCCACAAAGGTAGGTTACTCTGTAACGACGGAGTAAATACACTCTCTTACCAGGCGACCAATTACAACCCACCGTTTGTCTCGTCACCGAACAACCAGCAAGGAGGCGAAGAGTTGGTTACGAGAGCCCCCCCACTTTTAGCGACTGACGGGCACTGAAATCGTACGCGAGCATGCAGACGTCCCAGGGCAAGATGGGCGACGAATTAGTGGAGGAAGATGCGGAGTCATAGGACACAGCCCCAGAATCGTCACATACTGGTAATCCAGAAATATAACGACACGTTTGCCAGAAGTCAGTACGGTTTTACAACACCCGCGGAGAATAGTGGAGTAGTTTCCCAGAGCACAGCTTGTTCACAGCCTGTTCCATAATTTCATTCATGTGTGCATTTATAATTCATACCTGTACAATTTAATTGTATACATTTTTCTTCAGTAATTTGCGAAGGGAAAATGAAGTTAGTAAATGTTAGTAAGTGTGACAGCGCCATTTTCGTCATTTTCTCCTTCGTGCTGCGGCATTTTCCTCAGCAACATCGCGTCATCGCCATTTTGTCTGTCGTTCTCTACCTTTTTACCACAACATAGCGATTTGGCAGCCATTTTAGCGTTACTCTGTCAGGATCTAAATAGCAGTCAATCAGAGAAGAGAAGCGCTCAGACTGACCGTGCCTGAGTTTGGCCGGTTGAAATCATCTGTCATTTTCCATGCCAGACGCAGAGAGAAGTCGCCAAACCAGAGTTGAAATCTGAAGATGCATAGGACTTAATGTCCACGAACACTGTCTGGATGTTCGGTAGTATTAAACGGTGTTCTATATAAGGCTTTGTGTTGCTTGAATTGCTAAGCCTGCTGCTGAGAGGGTTGCAAACAACCAATAATTGCAACCTCTGTCAAACGATCCTTAATTAAATTTTCTTAGTGCATGAGTCTTGTGTGTGAGGTAGCCACGTCAACATAAGTTCGCCTCAACCACACTTAGCCCCTGTCCCATAAGATTAGTAATAATTTTTCTTCTCCATTATTAGTGATTGCGTTTCGCACTTAGCATCACAGCTAAATGTGTGAAAGACTGTTTTTCATTACTTTGGTTTGTCAATGGTTAATCAAATAACATATTTTTCCTTTAGGATCTATAATGTAAAGAATTAATTTACAGTTATATACTTCACTTTCATCTAGATTATTAGATCATCATTGCAGACTGTCATGGGCACGCACATTCATGCTCACTATATTTAAGCAGAGTGATCAGTTATGACAAAGCAATAGTGAGGATTAAGGTAAAAAGAAAGGCAACAATTGATATTAGGTGTGAAACTTATGAAGCCACTTTGTGTCTTCAGCCCTGTAGAAGTCTGAGACTACACATTATGTGTTTGGCGTCTAATTGGAAAGAAGCTAGCAAAACGTACGTTCGAATAGCAGAATTCACAAGATAGGACATTATTTACTTCCTAAATTACAAGGAAGATCTCCACGCCCGCGTTTGTATACGTCGGTCGCGCATCATATTAGTCATCTGTTTATCACGTGTTTACGAGTTGATTCGTATACATACATATCACGTTTAACTCACTCAAAAACGTATCGCTCGAGTCACGTTAAAGCAAGCACAAGTTGATTCTCCGGTATATATCAAATTCAACTCACTCACAATCGTATATTCTAAATCAAGATCGCAAATATTCACAAGCTGATGAGTCTATATGTCAAGATCAACTCACGCTAAAGCTTATAGCCGGAACCACGTTCACCTACGCAATGCGTCAGAACATGAAGTGAATTCATCTACTCTAATCGTGTATTGAACGACGTAAATTTATTCAAACACGCTTCATTGCACGAAACACACTTGCTACCAGTATATCATTTCGTAAAGAGCTCCAGTCTAGTCAGTGCCTTTTCGAGATCAGACAACATACATTTTCCTGACACACTGTCAACCGTTCGTCGACGCTAGAGAGATTCTCAAGCGTTGAGGGACAGTATTTGTCCCATGTTCTCACTACATGTGCAAGAGTTTCAGCTATAATAAATCGTCTTTTAGATCAGGGGTTCTCAATCTTTTTTGCTCACCCCCCCCTTTCTGAGTCTTATTTACCTCTGTGGCTAACCCTCATAGTCGCTGTGGTCTGAAAAAGGTACTTTACCTTCTTACTGTGGCCCCTTAGAAATAAGGCATGGTTCACGTTGAGAACCACTGTTTTAGATCACAAACATGGCGTAACTTACATCTACACTGGACAGTCAGTGCACATCATCGCATAATCATGCAGTGGAGGAAATTTGAAAAAATCATAGACAGTGTAGAGCGGTCATCAGTGTCATAACACTTAATATATCTCATCATCATTGCACTATTTACTTAGGTTCATTTTCATATTTAATTACATTTTTTACTTCATCTGTGTGTGATTTGTCTTTCACCTGTATCCCTTTTTAACTTTCTACTATCCCTGCATGTGTATATATTTGACTAATAACCCGAATAGCCGCGTTGATCATTACATAGTTGTTTATTGTATCATTCGTGCTGTCTCTGTTAAGTATTTACATGTAGCTAAAATCCTTCATTGAGGAGGTTAGGGGCTTTTTCTTTATGAGATCTGAGGACAGAAGGCAATTTCGTTGGGAAAAAGAAAACTTTCCAAGATTTATTAGAAATATTATCTAGTGGAGAGCAATCCCCTTCTCTTCTTCTTGTCCTTATCTCAAAAAGGTCTCTTTATTTCTTAACGAGCCAATTTTTAGAGACCTCCTTGACCACATCCAATAGGCCATTCCCATAATCAGATGTAGCCCACTATTTAAAATAATGAGGAATCCTCTTTTGCACCAAACTGTATAGCCACCTTTTTGCTGCTAAGTCCCGCATTCTCTTCAACAGCAGAAGCTGTGTAGGTCAGCTGTCATCTTCTTGCTCGTACCAAGCCATCGCTGTTTCTAGTGCTATAAAGGCCTCTTCAGGACTTGGTCGACGTTTTGGTTTTTCTTCATAATCTACAAGTACATCATGTACTTCTGAGGAGTCTTCATCATCGGTCACTACATGTATTTGGTTTTCTTCTTGCACAAAAGACAAAATTTCTTCGTCATTCAAAAACTGAAAACCAGAATCATTATCATCTTCTAGCCACATGTGTGCATCATCTTTGTCACAGTCCGAAAATCCGGGCATTGCTTGAAACAGTTCCACAACTTCATTTATACAATCATCATTTGTGTCCACTGCAGTAGTTTCATTTCCTCCTTTTTTCCCAAGCAATCTACTCCAAGCCTTGTTGAGATTATCTCGTGACAGGGTGGTCCAAGCATCATCTAACATATAGCAGCAGTCTTTGAGATTAAGCTTTTTGGAAAACGCCACCACACTTTCTTCATCTTCAGCCAACAATAAACGACGCAGGACTTCCTTCTTGTACATCTTTTTAAGCTTTGCTATAACACCCTGATCCATTGGTTGAATCAGTGCTGTTACATTGGGAGGCAGAAAAATTACTTTAAAATTTGCATCAACTGCATTCAATGTATCCGTCTCTGGATGAGATGGTGCATTGTCCAGTAGAAGAATTATTTTTCCAGTTTTCTTTTCTTGTTCTCTCAACCTCTTCACATTTGGGATGAACTGATTTGTATACCAATCAAGAAATATTTCACTATTCATCCAAGCACTCTTCTGTGCTTTGTAACACAATGGGAGACATGTCACATTCTTTAAACAACGTGGTTTTTTGGCTTTGCCGATCATTAGCACCGGTAAACGATGACTTCCACTGGCATTCGCGGCTACCAAAATTGTTACTCTCTCTTTGCACTTTTTAAACCCAGGGACAGCTGCTTCGTGCTGAGATGCAAGTGATTTTTGAGGCAATGATTTCCAGTATAAGCCAGTCTCATCGGCATTATACACATCATCGAGTGAATAACCTTCTTCTTCCAAAAAAGCCAAGAATGTTTCTTTAAAATTTTTAGCGGCAGTTGCATCGCTAGATAAAGATTCCCCTTGAATCTCCAATTCTCGTATGCCATGACGAGATTTAAAGTTTCTTAACCATCCCTGGCTAGCCTTAAAGTCAGGAGGACCGTCAAGTTGATTGTTGAACTGAAGTGCATTTTCACACAACAGAGAACCAGAGATAGGTTCCCTTTTGCTTCTTCTTTGCACAAACCATATATACAAAGCCTCTTCCAATTTCACATCTTTCTCATTTCTCATGGTTTTACGTTTCTTCGACCCATTTTCACTATCAAATTTCGATGCAAAACTCATAATTTTATCCTTGTTACTTTTGATGTCAGAGACGGCAGCTTTCCCAACATAGAAAATCCTCGCAAGTGAAGACACAGTTTCACCTTGTCCTAGTCTCTTGATAATTTCTGTTTTCGTTTCAATTGACAAAACATTGCGGTTCCTTTTATATGCTTTAGGCCTACTGGAAGATGCCATATCGCACAGAGAAATACTTGTACACCAAAATTATTCTGCTGTAGTAGCAGACACAGTTATTTTAAGTTGAACTGTCTGTTTAGCCAGTGTTCTACCTAGAACGCACTCGTACACTGGATTGGTAAACCAGATATTAACTGACTTTATGATCTAACTGACTTCCTGTACGTAAGCGACCGACCATTAGCCACCCCATTCTCTACAAATTGTTCGCACACATTTGAAGTTT
This sequence comes from Oreohelix idahoensis, assembly GCA_024509875.1. Taxonomy (NCBI): domain Eukaryota; kingdom Metazoa; phylum Mollusca; class Gastropoda; order Stylommatophora; family Oreohelicidae; genus Oreohelix; species Oreohelix idahoensis. Next base: position 61,273 of record JAMPIV010008454.1, on the reverse strand, counting down.
GCCGCATCAAAAGATTCAGAATTTTAGTCTAACGTGACTGTGGCATCTGATTTTTTTTTTTTTTTTTTTTTCCTGGAAAAAAGTGTTCGGATAATTGGATGTTCGGATAATTGGGGTTCGGATAAATGGAGTTCTACTGTATATATATATATATATATATATATATATATATATATATATATATATATATATATATATATATATATATATATATATATATATATATATATATATATATATATATATATATATATATATATATATATATATATATGGGCTGGAATTGATTAATTAAATTTCTTTAATCAATAAATCAAATTTAATTAGTCGATAAATTTCGAACAATGTGATAAATTATAAAACATCATTTTTTTTTAAAATTTCTTACTGCACTTATGACTTTATTTTTTTAGTTGTTATAAGGCAAGATCGTGCTGAAATATCACGAAATACTGAAAAATTACAACCAAATAATTTATTATTAATGACCATACTTGCCAAATTCCATATCATTGACATAACAAATGCTCTCGCATTTAAGTAAAATATATAAACTTTACTAAAAATAGAATAATCGATTAAAATTAGTTTTTATCACTTAATCGATTATAATATTTTAATTAATCGTATAATATTAATAGAACTTTATACATATCAGAATCTATATTCTCCAGAAAATACATTGATATGTACTGACCTGATAAAATAAAATACAACATAGCATATAGGAGAATCATTAGAATCTACATAAAGTAAATTTACATAAATTCATTGTCGTAGATTTTATCAGAAAGGTAATAGATGTTTATAGTCCTGTCTGAGCAGAGGTGATAGTGATGACAATGTGAAAGTAAGGAGTAAGAAATAGTTTTATCACGAGGTGATCGTGTAAGAGAAAGGACAGTCTCTGGATAGAATAATTTATCTAATCCAGCCTATCTGGACGACGATATTTAAATCAGACGCACTTTCTCTCCTTGTACGAAATATAAGTTACACTACACTCAGATGCACACAATTCTGTGACAAATACGCACGAACGTGAAAACAAACTATGAATAACATATAATGGATAGGGGTTGACCGACACGATAACTAAAGGTTTAATAAAGTTTATTATCTGTCGCATGAAAATATAATTAATAGTAGGTAAAGCTTGACAGCTGTACATGGTGAGGAACAATAGTGCACACGGACGTGTGATAGTGATGCGCAAGAGAGATAGGCAGAAGGCACAGGCTGAGTCAGTGAGTTCTTCACTAAGAAAACCACACACACAGCTCTTCTTGTTTTCTCTGGCGACAATATTACTCTTTTGCACACACTGTGTCACTCACAAAAAGTAGGGTAAAGAAGTAAAGTTAGATTGAGGATTTGGTAGTCTGAACTGAACGAACAATCCTATCGAGGTTAACTCAATTTATTTCAATTTAGAAATGTAAATAAATCAATAAGGATTTTACAGCACATAATAATAAAGATTATCACGAGAAAACAAACTCACAACAATTTGATGATTTTAAAGAAGAAAAAAATTATTACACCAATAGTGAATACAAGGATTATGAATGAATTGTGTTAGTAAGGTTCCCGGCAGGCCTGATAGGCTTTTGCTGGAAAATAGGTGAAATACTGTTTGTGTGTAAATGAATGTTTGTTCCTTTGTTCCTTTGGTGTGAATGTTGGAAACAACTTATATCCTGGTGTTCTCTTGGAAAAATATCACGTAATCCAATACTTTGAAATTAACTTCACTGTTCGAATAAGGTATCGACAATGGGCACAGAATCTGAACACGATTTTATAAATCCAAGATTGGTGTAACGTATCCACAGTTGATGAGATATCCACAGATAACGAATTTGCTTCCAAAGGTGGGATGGAGGGTTAAAATGGGTGGAGTATGGTAGGGTGAGGTTTGGTGTTGAGAATGTTTGAAATACTTGAAATAATTGCAGTAATTGAAATGGGAATTATCGTGACTGGTGGACGAGGACTATATGGCCACTGGTCAAAGGTAACCTCTTTTCAGCAATACGAGACAAGACTTGCACTGCATAAATCTGTTAGACAAAACAAAAATACATGTGTAACTACTCTTCTGCTGCAACATGCAGATTACAACAGAAACAATTTAAGCAGTGTTCAGCGTCGGCATGTTGATATTCATGCATGCGTCTCGTTCCTAAAATAGGTCAGTCCATTCTTAAACATTCCTGTCTGCTGTGAATGAATTAGCTGGCCAGTCCAGGTACATACACAATAACAAGATTGTTGCTTCCTCCCCTGTCAGACAAAGTTACATGAGGGTTCGCTAGAGAATCCTCCTGTGCTTTCCACCGTTCATTCCTTCCCGCATTCATAATAATATGCTCATACATTAATGTTACAAACATTGAAAAGTAAAATGATCATTGAAATTATGAATGATACAAACATTGTAACATAACATCGCTTTAAAATACAAGCAGTGAAAATAAATGAATTTTCGTAAGCATTTATGATACATACGTGGTAAAGGAAACCCGTTTATATAATACACTTAGACTTTCACCATGATAGTAATATATTTCATTAGACTTTCACCATGATAGTAATATATTTCATTAGACTTTCACCCTGATAGTAATATATTTCATATCTATATATTTGAGCTAATTTCCTATATACTGGAAAAGCGAATACATACCCGCTCCGGAATTTTATATTCTGTAAGTTAAACTAGAGGGCACTTTGTTTGTTTAACTCAAGTTTCCCTATGCACAGTTTTTAACTTTACAATAAAGTGCGTCTTTCTCTTTCAGTATGCTTATCACCAAGTGAATTCTAAAAAACTAGTTTCTTAAAGAAATAATTATTTTCGATTTACCCGCTACATTTTTTAAAGTTCCCACGATAGCCAAAAGTATTGCCGCAAATTAGTTTGCATATTGAATGTCACTTGTACGTGCTGTGGTTCCATTAACAATGGGGAAGAAGACAGGCCATAAATCTAGAAAGCCGAGTCTGGAAAATCCTAACGAACGGGTTGACCGAAGCTTCACCTGAGTTAAGGTGCGTGAGAAACAGTTTTTTTTTTTCCGAAACTTAGGATAGACAGAAAATAAAGCAATATACAGGATGGACAGAAAATTTCAAATAGGCAAATTATCTTCACTCTGCGACATTATCAATAGAAGATCATAACAATAAGCATATACATCACTAGATCATGGTTTAAAGACAAAATTGCAAAAAAGAAATTAATCAAATAGGTTCTCCCCCTCTGGTAAAGGAAAAGAAAAGACGATCCCAACAGAGGTTAATTAACCCAAAAGATCAAAAGTTAACAATAAGTTATGAAATAGTCAGTATGGGAAAAGAATAGGTTCCTAATGTAATCTATCCCGTGACTACTCAGATTAGTGAGATATAAAAATGAAAGAAGAAACCACAAAAGTATATGATGTTAGCAAAAGACATGTTTCTTTCTCCGTTCATTCAATTCACACCCATTCAGTGGCCACTTTTAGACTTTTGCTTACTCCAGTAGTTGTCGCAGGCATTCCAAGGAAATACTTACTTACTTACTTAGTCGTTCCCCTTCTACCGTGAGGTGTAGAGGTTTGGAAGAGAGAGCGCCAGACTATCCTATCGGCTGTCTTCCTCCTGGCCTGGTTCCATTCTAGTCCTCGGTCCTTCAAAGATTGTCTAATGTTGTCCTCCCAGCAGACTCTGGGTCGTCCTCGGGGTCTGGATCCTTGGCTCTTTGTTTCCCATGCTTGTCGTGGTATCCGATCTTCTCCCATTCTGCAGACATGGCCAAACCATCTTAATTGGGACTGTTCTACTTGGGTCTGCAGGGGGTAGGATTTAAGGCCTTGACGTATCGTCTGGTTGCGTACCATGTCTCTTCTTGTTATTTCAACCACCTTCCTTAGATACCTCATTTCTGAAGTTTGGATCTGGCTTTTATGGGTTGTAGTCACTGCCCATGACTCGCATCCATATGTCAAGACTGGGACATAGGTGGAGCGGTATACAGCCATCTTCGTTTTCTTACCAACCTCTCTCTCTTGCTGAGGAATCCTCGATTTATGGCCTGAAAAAGTCTCCCAGCTGCTGCTTTTCGAGTGGCCAACTCTTCTTTGATGCCACCCTTTCGGTCTATAATAGCTCCGAGGTATTTAAAGTGGTCGACCTGCTCCAGGACCTGTTCTCCCAGCTTAATCTGATGTCTTCTTTCTTCTCGTGATATCACCATGGATTTTGTTTTAGAGCTGCTTATGACCATCCCTCTCTTCTCCAGCTCTTCCTTCCAGACTTGCAGGTTGGATTGGAGATGTGCCTCTGATTTAACAATCAGGGCAACATCATCAGCAAATGCCAGCTCCGAAATATAGACCTGTCTCATCTTCCAGTACCCCACTGAGTACTTTCTTGTTCTCTCCTTACATGCCTTGATGACATCGTCCATAAGGAGTATGAAGAGGTAAGGTGATAGGATACCAGTGGTGGTCCTGAACTCTTCTGACTTATGGTTTGCTGTCCTCACATAATTTCTGCAAGACTTGTAGAAGCTCTGTATAGCATGAATCAGAGGTGCTGGAATATTCTTCCTTGCCAAACAGTCCCAAAGTTTGCTCCAGGGGACCCTGTCAAACGCCTTTTCCAGATCTATGAAACAAAGATGCATCTCACTCTTATACTCAAGGGCCTTTTCACTCAGCTGTCTTTTTTTTTTCGTACGCCCGCTAATACTCGAGGCGAAATTTCAGGTTATTTTTAATGTCTAACCTGACATTGATTTTTACGTGAGTATCCTATTTTCTTGTACAGAGACAAGTGTCCCTCGCCATTCAGGCAGATACTCGCCGTTTTCGGGGGTACCGATTTGTAGTGAAATTGACAGAGATACAACGGTAAAATACCTCCAAAGATAACATTTAAGGATAAAAACATAATGCGTAGGCTGCGAATAGTACATGATCGCCTAGACCGCGGGTCATCATCCTCCATAATAATTGACTTGCTAGACAGGAGGGGAACGGCGGATCAAAAAGGAAAAAAATATGACTGGAAAGATTGCGTGAGACTAGAAAGGCTAAGGAGACGCAATTGGGGGGGGAAACGGAGAAAAGTCACGTTTCCCAAGTTGACATAAAAAGTAAGCAACTCGACAGAAGGGACCATAGATATGTTACGCCACAGTCATTTATTGGACGCTTTTGCAATACCAAGCCCTTGATTTGAATTCAGCGGCTAAAACGCAGATGTTTGGAATATTACAAAATTTAAAAAGTACTTTTTTCTTAATATTAATGTTAGGAATATAAAAATTAGCTGGCCGGATGGCCCATTCTGAGCAGTGAACTAATATGTTCTTAATTTTACAGACGGATAGATAATAACAAAAGACAGTGTTGTTCACATCATCGACAGACTGTATTGAATCTAAAAGTGTCGCTAATTGCACAAAAAAAACACGACCTCGAGACGCAGGTGTTCAAATCTACTTAGTATGGAAGAGACGGGATATTGTGGTGGCTGTGTCTAAAAATAACTTTTAACGACAAAATTTTGGAGGGGAGAGAAAGGTTGGTTCAAAAATCAAGTACATTTTTGTAGAAACGCAAGTAGAGACGGACAGACTAACAGATAAACATCCATACTTGACTGAAGCATGACTGAAATGACTTTAGTGTAGGAAATTTGAAATTCAAAAAAACCTAGGCAGTGATTGGCCACAGACAAGCATATTGTCGGCGCTTAGACGCGGATTTGGGGTCATTTCTCAATAGTTGTTCAGTGATAGACACAGATTTTAAAGTGTGATGATTTCCATATGAAAGAAAGTGAAAGAAGTTTAGGGACGCCATACTATAGCCAGCAGCTCAGCTGAGTTTTGCTAGCAATTCTGTGTTATTTATTCATAATCTGGTAAGATTGAAATTATTTCTTTATATATTTTGAATATTGTTCCATGTTTGAGTGATTTGATACTGCCATATCGAAATCTAGCCTTACAAACAAGTAGGGATTTGCTCTAGACCCCCCGCCCAAGTCAGGGTCTAGGGACCAACAATATACATAAAGTCCAGCAAGGGTTAGGCAAGACAGATCAAGTGTTGAGAATAATGAAACATATTACCTATCCTCTTTTAGGGCAGAAAACTAATAAATATTTTTCAGAATCTATAGTCTGGGAGGATCTATCTGATGTAAAACCACCATGGTAAATGTGCTGTTTGGTCAGAGAGATCTGACCTGTCTGTATGATGTGGTTGTTGTGTCAGTGTTGTGTCCAGACGTGGGTAGAGAATAGATTTTGACACATGGCCCATACTTTGATTGCAGAGCTGTGAGTTTCTGTTGTCAACAAAGCAGTGTCTATTCAGTTGGTGACTTTACTCGAGTGTATCTGTGCAGTACTTGTGACAGAGACCACCATTATTGCCCGCCAGCACGGAGAGGTGGGACCACCTGATTTCAGCACCAGAGCTACAACTACAAGATGAGTGAGCCTCTGGTCTGCTGGACATTCACCAACGCTTTGTAGTTACTAATATCCCCAGAAAAATTCCCACCATTTTCTGGACACTGTGTAGTCAATATAGACAGGTGTGATGAGGCCACCCCAACAGCACAAACATTAACTATCCTCCCAAGTAGATGACTACTAGAACATTTTAATAAAACTAACTAGTATAGTACATATATATGTACACTATTGCATTTATGATATAATATTCCATGCATTTCTTACATAATCTCTAAATCCTTTTAAGTTCTGGTCAACCTAAAAATTGACCCAGAACAAAATAAACGTAATATAATTCTATCAAAAAATTTTACACACGTGAGTTAGTTCAGTGTATTTTAACATTTATTAATATTATTAGTCTTGTTAAATATCTGTGGGTATATCTATAACCTATTACACCACACTACATATCATAACCCTAGACACTTTACGTAGCCACATTCATTAAAAAAAAAAAATTAAGTGTGAGGTCGTAGTGGTAGCAAGAAAGGCCTTCTGACAATTCTCAACTACATTTTATCTCAGGAGCCTTCACAGCTGGCCTCATACAATTACATTTAGTAATATCACCATCATACAATACCATCAACACCACTACATAAATTGGGGTCTTGTCCAGGGATAATTAGCCCAACAGTAATATTAGGATCTCCTGGTGGGAGAAATAAAAGTAGGGAAATAAATTGTAAAATTCCCTTTAAAATTAAAAGTGTCCCTGCAGATAAAAGTTGGTGAATCTTCACAGCCAGTAATAATTAATTAGTTAACTGGTTAGTTAGAATTGGTTAGACTATAGTCATAAGAAGTACTTAGTGTATTTACTGGTTAGAGATTTATCTTGTATATTATTATATTGTCAAAAAAGTATGGCGGAGCTGGCAAAATTTAGATCAGCTGCTGTGCTCACCGCGAAGGAGATGGGAATGGATGGTCAAATTTTAATTCAATACGTAACGGCTGAATGTGATAAATATATTGAAAGGGAAGATAGAAAGGTAGCTGAAGAGAAGAGGTTACAAATTGAGGCTGATAGAGAAATTAAGAGGCTGCAGATTGAGGCAGAAGAAAAAAGACAGCAAAGGGAGGCAGAAGAAAAAAGGTTGACTGCCGAAAGGGAGGCAGAAGATAGAAGGTTGCAAAGGGAGCACGAATTACGACTAAGGGAGCTGGAATTACAAGGCCAGGCTCCTGAAAATGGTGCCAGCCCTTTTGCCTCAGATGCTACGCCTAGTCTGGGAGCCTCAAACTCAGCTATGGGGTTTCATTTAGACCATTTTGTTGAAAAAGACGATGACATAGAGGGGTACCTAGGACGTTTTGAGTTATTAGCTACTACATATGGGTTAGAGAGAGAGAGGTGGAGCTTAAAGCTATCACAGGGATTGAGAGGTACTTCTTATGAAGTATTTGCCAAAATGAACAGGAAGACCAAGACAATTATGACATGTTAAAGCAGGCTTTGTTATTAAGGTACGAGAAGAATGGTGAATTTTATCGTAAGAAATTTAGAAATGCCAAACTGTTGTCTGGGGAGACATACCACCAATTCTCTGCCAGACTAGAAACCTATTTGGAGAAATGGACGGCTCTGGGGAAGACCCAAGATCTTAAAGAAATGATCATGATTGAGCTATTGAGAGAGTCCATGGCTCCAGACATGAGAAAATTTCTCATGGAACAAGGTGCAGAGAAGTTGGGGGAAATTTTAAATGTTGCTGAGAGGTATCAGGCAGCCCAGGCAGAGGTAAGTGGTGCTAAGAAGAAGCACATAGACAATTTTAAAGCTCCACAGCAATTTAATAAATTTGATAATAGAGAGCAGGGAAATAAAGGTAGGACAAACTTTGAGCGGCCAAGAAATGACTATCGCGACAGAAACTCACAGTTCAATGACCAAAAGTTCAATGAAAGAAAAACCGTTGAACCAAGGAAAAAGATGGTGTAAATGGTGCAAGAAGGATAACCATAACACCGAATTTTGTAGAAGGAAACCTTCAAACATTGCTGCAATGAAGTCGGGGACGCAAAGATTAAAGGTTAATCCTAAGGGACAACAGGAACCTTATCACCCCCAGTTTGTGAGGATGTTATTTGTAATGGGGTCACCATAAGGTGCCTTTATGATACAGGTTTGGATTATGATTCAGTTGTGAAGTCTAGCCTAGTGGACCCAAGTCAGTATACCACAGAAACAGTGGAAATACAAGGGGCGACTAAGGACATACCACTCATGACACTTCCCATCGCAAGGATAACGGTGAAAACTCGCTATGTGGAAGGAGAAATCAGAGCAGCAGTGATAGATGAACCAATCTACCCTCTGATATTGGGGTGTAGATACGTCTTCTTGGGGAATCCCGAGAAACCTGCGATCATGGCGACAGTGCAGACCAGGTCACAGAAGAAGGAGGAAGAAGGTGAACCTATAAATGCTCATCCAGAGGAGATGAGGAAGGCGCAGGCTGAGGATAGGACACTCAAGCCATGTTTTAAAAAAATTGCCCAAATGCCACACACCTCCGAGCAAGGGGGAATATTTCATGAAGAACAAACTCTTATACAGGAAGGCCGGAACTGGAACAAATGGTCATAACCAGCTGGTTCTTCCCACTTCATATAGAGATAAAGTGATGGAACTCGGGCATGCGATTCCCTTCAGTGGTCACATGGGGATCAGCGCCACAGGACAGCGTATAGCTTGTCATTACTTCTGGCCAGGGATAACGGAGGATATAAAAAGATATGTCAAATCCTGCCCAGAATGTCAAAGGGTAGCTCCAAAGCACTGGACTGCTCCTGCAACTCTAGGGGAAATGCCCATAGTGGGAACACCTTTTGAGAGGGTTGCAGTGGATATTGTAGGACCTCTCACTCGGACCAAGAGGAGGAACAGTTACATCCTTACTCTGGTGGACACTTGTTCTATGTGGGGAGAGGCGGTAGCCCTGCCATCAATTGATTCAAAACATGTAGCAGAGGCACTACTTACAATATTTACCCGATTAGGATTCCCGCATCAAATCTTGACGGATAATGGTTCTCAGTTCAAGGGGAAACTAACGGAAGAAGTTTTTAAACTATTTCAAGCCAGACACTTTCATTGTAGTCCGTACCATCCACAAGGGAACGGCCAGGTAGAGAGGTTCAACGGGACTCTCATTTCTATCCTGAGAAAGCTGGCACACGAAAAACCGGATCTGTGGGATCAATTCCTGCCCGCCGCATTGTTTGCGTACCGGGAGGTACCACATAGTTCAACCGGGATGGCTCCCGCAACTCTGCTATTTGGGAGGCCAATAAAAGGTCCTTTAGAAGCTCTATTAAGGACCTGGACAGATGAGAAGGCGGAAGAAACTGTTACCTCATCGTATCAATACGTGAACGAACTGACAACTCGTTTGAAAGCTGGATGGAAACTGGCAAATGATAATTTGAAACAAGCCAGGAAGAAACATGCAGCATATTTTAATAGGAAGGCAAAGGACAGGGAACTGGCAGTCGGAGAGAAGGTGCTGCTTCTACTACCGGGAAGCCAGAATAAATTACAAATTGGTTGGCAAGGTCCATATACGGTTCTAGAGAAGGTGTCTAGAACAAACTATAAAATTGACAAAAAGGGGAAGGAGAAAGTTTATCATGTAAACCTGTTAAAGAAGTATCTGGACAGACCACTCCAGGAAAGCACCCCCTTATTGACCTTGGCTATTGCAACCCAGATGCAAAAAGAACCACTCACCTCACATGAATACCCATTACATCCTTGTGAAACCGCAGCACAGGTAAAAGTCAGTAAGCACCTGACTAAAAACCAGAGGGAGAGAGTTCAACAGGTTCTGGAGGAACATACAGATGTATTAACAGATAAACCAGGCCATACAAATTTGCTACAGTATGACATGAAACTGGTAGACTCAAACCCAATCTGTATGAGAGCCTATTCTATTCCGTTCGCGAAGGAGAAGGCATTGAAGGAAGAAATAGAGTATTTGTTGAAGGAGGGGATTATTTCGCACAGTGAATCATCTTTTAGTTCTAGTGTCGTTTTGTTGAGAAAACCGTCTGGGGAAGGAACACAGACTGTGCATAGATTACAGGAAACTGAATGCTGTCACAGAAGGACAAGTGGATCCATTACCAGACACAAAACAGTTATTTGCCAGACTGAACAAGGCAAAATACTTTTCAAAGGTGGATCTTAGTAAAGGCTATTACCAGATCCCAGTGAAGCCTGAAGTGAGACCTTATTTGGCTTTTAGCACTTCGGATGGACATTATGAATTCAATATGCTACCATTCGGACTGAAAAATGCTCCGAGTGTGTTTTCAAGGATGATGCGCAAATTGTTGGATCCCCTGAATAACCCATGTATCACGAATTTCATGGATGATATTCTCGTCGCCACCGAGACATTTGAAGAACACATTGAAGCTCTGGAGATGTTGTTTGATAGACTTCGGGAGGCGAACTTAACTGCTAGGCCAACAAAATGTTGTATTGGATGCAAAGAGTTGGAATTCTTGGGACACACTGTATATCAGGGTAATATGACCCCTGATCCTAAGAATTTGGAAAAACTGCAGAGAGCACCTAGGCCGCAAACAAAAAAGGACGTGCGATCATTTGTGTCGTTATGCGGATTTTATCAGAAATACATCAAGAATTTTAACGCTATTTGTGCTCCTCTGACTGATCTGACTCGCAAGGGACTTCCAGATAAAATTATTTGGACTGCACAATGTGAACTAGCGTTCCAAGAGTTAAAAGAAAAACTCACTAGCAAGCCTATTCTCAAACTGCCTGATTTGACACAGGACTTTGTCTTAAGAACCGATGCAAGTAATGTAGGACTCGGAGGGGCTTTGTTGCAAAGATCATCTTCACCTGATGGGGAACTGAAACCAGTCGCTTATGCAAGCCGCAAATTGAATAAGGCGGAACAAGGATACTCCACAAGCGAAAAGGAATGTTTAGCATTAATCTGGGCAATAAAGAAGTTTCAAATCTATCTGTATGGTAGGACTTTTGTGGTGGAGACGGACCATCAGCCTCTCGTATTTTTATCTCAGGCTAAGCATGAAAACGCAAGATTGCTGAGGTGGTCTTTATTGCTTCAACCTTATCAGTTCAGTATCCAATATATCCCAGGCAAATTGAATGTCGGTGCAGATTTCCTCAGTCGGCACCCCTGTGATCAAAATTAGAGTAGTGGCAGACGTGAGGAGTAATTTTACCTATGTGTATCGCTGGTTTTGAAACTTGCCATAGGCATGTTTTCAAGTGGGGAGATGTGTAGTGAAATTGACAGAGATACAACGGTAAAAAACCTCCAAAGATAACATTTAAGGATAAAAACATAATGCGTAGGCTGCGAATAGTACATGATCGCCTAGACCGCGGGTCATCATCCTCCATAATAATTGACTTGCTAGACAGGAGGGGAACGGCGGATCAAAAAGGAAAAAAATATGACTGGAAAGATTGCGTGAGACTAGAAAGGCTAAGGAGACGCAATTGGGGGGGAAACGGAGAAAAGTCACGTTTCCCAAGTTGACATAAAAAGTAAGCAACTCGACAGAAGGGACCATAGATATGTTACGCCACAGTCATTTATTGGACGCTTTTGCAATACCAAGCCCTTGATTTGAATTCAGCGGCTAAAACGCAGATGTTTGGAATATTACAAAATTTAAAAAGTACTTTTTTCTTAATATTAATGTTAGGAATATAAAAATTAGCTGGCCGGATGGCCCATTCTGAGCAGTGAACTAATATGTTCTTAATTTTACAGACGGATAGATAATATTGAAGATAATGACAAAAGACAGTGTTGTTCACATCATCGACAGACTGTATTGAATCTAAAAGTGTCGCTAATTGCACAAAAAAACACGACCTCGAGACGCAGGTGTTCAAATCTACTTAGTATGGAAGAGACGGGATATTGTGGTGGCTGTGTCTAAAAATAACTTTTAACGACAAAATTTTGGAGGGGAGAGAAAGGTTGGTTCAAAAATCAAGTACATTTTTGTAGAAACGCAAGTAGAGACGGACAGACTAACAGATAAACATCCATACTTGACTGAAGCATGACTGAAATGACTTTAGTGTAGGAAATTTGAAATTCAAAAAAACCTAGGCAGTGATTGGCCACAGACAAGCATATTGTCGGCGCTTAGACGCGGATTTGGGGTCATTTCTCAATAGTTGTTCAGTGATAGACACAGATTTTAAAGTGTGGTGATTTCCATATGAAAGAAAGTGAAAGAAGTTTAGGGACGCCATACTATAGCCAGCAGCTCAGCTGAGTTTTGCTAGCAATTCTGTGTTATTTATTCATAATCTGGTAAGATTGAAATTATTTCTTTATATATTTTGAATATTGTTCCATGTTTGAGTGATTTGATACTGCCATATCGAAATCTAGCCTTACAAACAAGTAGGGATTTGCTCTAGACCCCCCCGCCCAAGTCAGGGTCTAGGGACCAACAATATACATAAACTCCAGCAAGGGTTAGGCAAGACAGATCAAGTGTTGAGAATAATGAAACATATTACCTATCCTCTTTTAGGGCAGAAAACTAATAAATATTTTTCAGAATCTATAGTCTGGGAGGATCTATCTGATGTAAAACCACCATGGTAAATGTGCTGTTTGGTCAGAGAGATCTGACCTGTCTGTATGATGTGGTTGTTGTGTCAGTGTTGTGTCCAGACGTGGGTAGAGAATAGATTTTGACACATGGCCCATACTTTGATTGCAGAGCTGTGAGTTTCTGTTGTCAACAAAGCAGTGTCTATTCAGTTGGTGACTTTACTCGAGTGTATCTGTAGCGAGATTTGGTAAACACTTGCTTGGTTGTAGCGCGACACGCCCACGCGACACCCACACACACCAGCGCAAGGTCAGCGCTGCGGTCTTTCTTTGAAGTTGGTAGACAGCGGAAATGTGACTTACGGTTAAAAGCCATACAGTATTACTGAAGAATGAGGAAATAGCTATATAGGAATGTATGGCCGACTTTAAAAGTTTGCATTTACTGGACATTAAATTATTCACTACAGGAGAACGCATGGTTGGAATAATATTAAATAAATATAACTCAACAAAGGAGATAGGCTAGGAATTATATCCAAAAGGATATTATTCAAATATAAATAGTTTTAAAGATAATTAATATTTTTCACCTTCATCACATCGGCTAAAAGTTAGCTAATAATCTTTAAAAATTTATTACACTAACAAGCCTCAACGGAATTGTATAAAACTTATATGTAATGAAAGCCCCATATGGGGAAAAGGAAATGATATATAGGAAGGAAGGAAGGAGATAAGTGTGTGAGTGACAGAAGAGAAAAAACGAGTACAGGAAAAGCACAGATTGTTTCAAATAGCTTCAAAACAGGAGATGAAACTAAAATCTTTTGGGGAATTTGGGAGCTGCTTTCTCGTACGCGCGAGAGACTGAAATATAAGGACAGAGCGGCGCATTGTAAATCACACACCAAATCCAGAAGCCACAGTGAGAAACTGGAAGACAGTATCTGCAAGAAAAGTTATTTTTTCACGCTGCGTGCAGGGCAGATTAACTTCAACCAAAATAATCTCACCGTGAGCTTATTAATCCTAAGAGGGTTTTTATGATCAATGTTTATGATCATTCCTGATCGAGAAACTAAAGACTTGAAGAAGTTGATCCAGCTCACTGAAGCCTAGAGGTCAACCAAACTTCAACACCTTAGTCCCCCGTAGTTATAGGGCGGGCTGAAGGAAAGTCTTCCGTACTCCAGTGTGTGGGTTACGATAGCGAAGTAGCATCTTATACTTCTGAAGCCTAAATCTATTGTCCAGCTCAGAGTATTCACAGCTGTAACTCACTTGTGATACCAGTGTACTTCTCGGGCACTGGAACTTCATACTTTCTGGAGAGAGATTCTACTTCTGCTCTACCACTACTATCATACTAGGAAAACCTTTCGCTACATTGGGGGCTCTTTCGCGGGATATTATTTTGTATCCTGGGCCACTATCTATGTATTCTTCTATCTTGAGCCACAAATAGTTTGTAAAAATAAATTTTTTTTTTTGGAAAAAATTCTAAAAACTTAGAAATTTGTTTGTAATAGTAGTACCATTGAGTACGAAGTAAATAGGAAACGCTCACAAGGTTTTAAGGATTTGTCTTGTTCAAAGTAATTAATTGATTTTAATTAAGTTAGTTTGTTAGTGAAGATAAAATTATATACCCTCTGGTAAGTAAGCATCATGGCTGAATTGGTGAAGTTTAGAGCTGCGATTATGCAGGAAGGAAAAGACTTGGGTATGACAGGAGATGCTCTAATTCGATATATCACAACTGAAGTGGATAAATATTTAGATAGAGAGACCAAAAGAATGGAAGTTGAGGCTGAAGCTAAGAAATTAGAGGCAGAAAGAGAGACTAAAAGAATGGAAGTTGAGACTGAAGCTAAGAAATTAGAAGCAGAGAGAGAAGCCAAAAGACTGGAAAGAGAAGAAAAGAGACTAATTTTGGAAGCTGAAGAAAGAAGGTTACAAAGAGCGCATGAGTTAAGTTTAAAGGAACTTGAACTCCAGGGAGCAGCTAGCAATCATGGTGCTAGCTCACCTCACTCTGAGAGTAGCTCCAACCATAGCGCGGCAAATGGAGCCATGAGTTTCCACCTGGATCCATTTATTGAAAAAGAGGACGCCATTGAGTCGTACCTGGATAGATATGAGAGACTGGCCTCTACCTATGGATTGGAAAAGGAAAAATGGAGCCTTAAGCTATCTCAGGGGTTGAGGGGAGTTTCATACGATGTTTATTTAAAACTCTCAAAAGAAGACCAGGAAGATTATGAAATCTTAAAACAAGCTTTACTGGTCAGGTACGAAAAGAATTCTGAATCTTATAGAAAGAGATTCCGAACTGCTAAGCTACTTCCAGGAGAAAACTATCACCAGTTTTCTGCCAGATTGGAAACTTATCTGACAAAATGGATTAGCTTAGGAAAGTGTCAAGATATAAAAGAAATGGTCATGATGGAGCAACTGAGAGAATCCATGCCTCAAGAAATGAGAAAATTTCTTATGGAACAAGGAGCTGAGAGATTGGAAGATATTTTAACCATGGCTGAAAGATATCAAGCAGCTCAGTCAGAAGTATCAGGAAATAAGAAGAAGCAGGGTGAGAACTTCAAACCTTCACAAAACTTTACCAACTATGAACACAGGGACAATTCCAACAAGAACAAACACAGAACTGATTATAAAGACAAAAACCCTCTAGGATCAGAAAAGAAACCTCCAGAAAGGAAGGAAAGTGGTGTAAATCTTGCCAAATGAGTAACCACAATACTGCGGAATGCAGACGGAAAAAACCCTCCTCATCACGCTGCATGCCTTACAACAGAGAACAAGGGAAGGAAGGACCTGGCAGATAGTCAGAATGACCTCCATCATCCCCCTGTCTGTGAGGAAGTGACCTTGAATGGCACCCAAGTACTGTGCTTATATGATACAGGCTTGGACTTTGACTCAGTAGTGTGCTCTTCTCTGGTGAGTCCGGAACAGATAACCACAGAAACAGTGGAAATCAGAGGACCAGTCAAGGGAGCAGGAACCATGACACTGCCCATAGCCCGAATCAACATAAGATCTCGCTATGTGGAAGGAGAGATCAAAGCAGCAGTGATGGACAACCCTATCTACCCATTAATACTGGGATGTAGATATGTCTTTCTAGGAGAACCTATAAGACCCATAGTGATGGCAACAGTCCAGACCAGGGCAAGCTCTAAGAAAGAGGAGGACACTATCATCAATACTCATCCAGAAGAGATGAGAAAGGCTCAAACTGCTGACAGTACATTGAAGCCTTGCTTTGGCAAATTACCTAAAAGCCATAACCCTCCAGAGAAAGGAGACTTATATATGAAAAAAGGCCTACTATATAGAAAAGCTGGAACAGGACCAAAAGGACATGGACAGCTTGTAGTGCCAAAATCATACAGGGAGCAGGTTATGAAGCTAGGACATGCTATACCCTTCAGTGGACATATGGGAATAGGGGCCACTGGACAACGGATAGCCTGTCACTACTTTTGGCCAGGGATCACAGAGGACATAAAGAGGTATGTGAGATCCTGTCCAGAATGCCAAAGAGTAGCTCCTAAACATAGGACTGCACCAGCAACACTGGGAGAAATGCCCATCATGGGAACGCCCTTCGAACGTGTTGCCGTGGATATTGTTGGACCCCTCAGTAGGACCAAGAAGAGAAATGCATATATCTTAACCTTGGTCGATACTTGCTCTATGTGGGGAGAGGCAGTAGCAATGTCATCGATAGATTCGAAACATGTGGCAGAGGCACTGTTAACAATATTCACCCGATTAGGTTTCCCACATCAAATATTGACTGACAATGGTTCTCAGTTTAGGGGAAAGCTAACACAAGAAGTATTCAGGTTATTTCAAGCTAGACATTATCACTGTAGCCCGTACCACGCCCAAGGGAATGGTCAAGTAGAGCGGTTCAATGGCACGCTCATTTCAATCCTTAGAAAGTTGGCTAGTGAGAAACCTGAAACTTGGGACACATACTTACCCTCAGCACTATTTGCCTATAGGGAAGTCCCACATAACTCCACAGGATTGGCTCCAGCTACATTGTTGTTTGGACGACCAATCAAAGGTCCACTGGAAGCATTGTTGCGGACATGGACTGATGAAAAAGCAGAAGAAACCGTGACTTCTTCATACCAATACGTCAACGAGTTGACATCTCGATTGAAAACAAGTTGGAAACTGGCAAATGATAACTTGAGACAGGCCAGGAGGAAGCAGGCTGCTTACTACAATAAAACAGCAAAAGATAGGGAACTTGAGGTGGGAGAAAAGGTTCTGTTACTGTTGCCCAGCAGCAATAATAAATTGCAAATTGGATGGCAGGGACCCTACGTCATATTGGAAAAAACTTTCCCGGACCAACTATAAGATTGACAAGAAAGGAAAGGAGAAGGTGTATCATGTCAACCTTCTTAAAAAGTATTATGACAGGGAAGCATCAGAAGTTGCCCATATCATGACCCTGGCCATTGCAACAGAAATGCAGGATGAACCAATTTCCTCCATGGAATACCCCCTATCAACTACGGAAAGCTATGCTCAGGTTAATGTGAGTGAACATTTAACTCTTGAGCAGAGGAAAAAGGTTCAGGAGGTGTTAGAAATCCATGCTGATGTACTCACAGATAAGCCGGGGTGTACTAATCTGTTAGAGTATGACATGACGATTACTGACCCTACACCAGTTTGTATGCGGACATACCCTATACCTTATGCTAAAAGGACAGGCACTCAAGGATGAGATTGATTATCTCTTAAAAGAGAAAATTATTTCAAAGTCTGAATCTCCCTACAGCTCAAGTGTGGTGCTATTAAGGAAGCCTAGTGGTGAACACAGGTTATGCATTGATTATAGGAAACTAAATGCTATCACTGAATCTCAGGTAGACCCATTACCTGACACCAATCAGTTGTTTGCTACATTGAGTAAGGCTCGGTATTTTTCAAAAGTAGATCTAAGCAAGGGATACTACCAAATACCAGTGAAACCAGAAGTTAGGAAACTGTTAGCCTTTAGTACACCGGATGGACATTACGAGTTCAATGTACTCCCATTTGGTTTAAAGAATGCTCCAAGTATCTTCACCAGAATGATGAGGAAATTGTTGGAACCATTACAAAATCCTCATATCACCAACTTCATGGATGATATTCTGATTGCTACCACTACATTCGAGGAACACGTAGTAGCACTCTCCATGTTGTTAGGTAGATTAAGAGAAACGGGATTGACAGCACGCCCAACTAAGTGTCATATTGGATGTGAGACATTGGAATTTTTAGGTCACACTATCTCTACAGGGCAAATGTCTCCGGACCCAAAGAATGTAGAGAAAATGAGAAAAGCACCAAGACCACAAACTAAGAAGGATGTAAGATCCTTTGTGTCACTGTGCGGGTTTTATCAGAAATATATACCCCATTTTAACTCATTGTGCGCGCCATTAACCGACTTAACCAAAAAAGGTCAGCCGGATAAAATACAATGGACTGTGGAGTGTGAACAGGCTTATACAGAGTTGAAAAATAAGCTGACAAATAAACCTATCCTTGCCCTTCCCGATCTCACACAAGAATTCGTACTAAGAACGGATGCTAGCAATGTAGGCATCGGAGCAACATTACTACAGCGGGCAGACACACGGGAAACACTTCATTGTGGAAAGTGATCACCAGCCTTTGATGTTTTTAGCAGTGTCTAAAAAATTAAATTCACGACTTTTAAGGTGGAGTTTACTGTTATCTCCATATTCGTTCAATGTGAGATACATACCAGGACGGGACAATCTTGGACCCGATTTTTTAAGTAGGCATCCTATCAAAGGAGATATAGAGAAACAGAAAATTAAGGAGGAACTGCAGCATGTGTTACCAAAAAGTTAACCGTGCAGGCACTGTTTTAAAGAAGAGGGCTCTGTAGCGAGATTTGGTAAACACTTGCTTGGTTGTAGCGCGACACGCCCACGCGACACCCACACACACCAGCGCAAGGTCAGCGCTGCGGTCTTTCTTTGAAGTTGGTAGACAGCGGAAATGTGACTTACGGTTAAAAGCCATACAGTATTACTGAAGAATGAGGAAATAGCTATATAGGAATGTATGGCCGACTTTAAAAGTTTGCATTTACTGGACATTAAATTATTCACTACAGGAGAACGCATGGTTGGAATAATATTAAATAAATATAACTCAACAAAGGAGATAGGCTAGGAATTATATCCAAAAGGATATTATTCAAATATAAATAGTTTTAAAGATAATTAATATTTTTCACCTTCATCACATCGGCTAAAAGTTAGCTAATAATCTTTAAAAATTTATTACACTAACAAGCCTCAACGGAATTGTATAAAACTTATATGTAATGAAAGCCCCATATGGGGAAAAGGAAATGATATATAGGAAGGAAGGAAGGAGATAAGTGTGTGAGTGACAGAAGAGAAAAACGAGTACAGGAAAAGCACAGATTGTTTCAAATAGCTTCAAAACAGGAGATGAAACTAAAATCTTTTGGGGAATTTGGGAGCTGCTTTCTCGTACGCGCGAGAGACTGAAATATAAGGACAGAGCGGCGCATTGTAAATCACACACCAAATCCAGAAGCCACAGTGAGAAACTGGAAGACAGTATCTGCAAGAAAAGTTATTTTTTCACGCTGCGTGCAGGGCAGATTAACTTCAACCAAAATAATCTCACCGTGAGCTTATTAATCCTAAGAGGGTTTTTATGATCAATGTTTATGATCATTCCTGATCGAGAAACTAAAGACTTGAAGAAGTTGATCCAGCTCACTGAAGCCTAGAGGTCAACCAAACTTCAACACCTTAGTCCCCCGTAGTTATAGGGCGGGCTGAAGGAAAGTCTTCCGTACTCCAGTGTGTCGGAGGAACCTCGAGCAGACGTGGATAAAGTTGAGTTTAAATATTTCCATCCAACAAATCCTGTGAGCAGTTCTAAAACGACTTTCTAATGATGAAAACTAGATGGCAAGAGATAATGTGACAAACTTGTTTTATAAATTCAGTGGAAGATAAATCCAAGACTTTTTCTATTAGTTATTTTAATTTGTAACTGTAAATAATCATACATTTTACCATCTTCCAACACCCATTTATCATTACAAGAATATATAGATGTACATAATAAATTGGATAATTGTACTCATTTGACTTGTTAAATTTTTAACTGTTAAATTTTGAGTTACTTTTTCTAATTTAATTATAATATCACATAGGGTTACGATAGCGAAGTAGCATCTTATACTTCTGAAGCCTAAATCTATTGTCCAGCTCAGAGTATTCACAGCTGTAACTCACTTGTGATACCAGTGTACTTCTCGGGCACTGGAACTTCATACTTTCTGGAGAGAGATTCTACTTCTGCTCTACCACTACTATCATACTAGGAAAACCTTTCGCTACAGTATCTGTGCAGTACTTGTGACAGAGACCACCATTATTGCCCGCCAGCACGGAGAGGTGGGACCACCTGATTTCAGCACCAGAGCTACAACTACAAGATGAGTGAGCCTCTGGTCTGCTGGACATTCACCAACGCTTTGTAGTTACTAATATCCCCAGAAAAATTCCCACCATTTTCTGGACACTGTGTAGTCAATATAGACAGGTGTGATGAGGCCACCCCAACAGCACAAACATTAACTATCCTCCCAAGTAGATGACTACTAGAACATTTTAATAAAACTAACTAGTATAGTACATATATATGTACACTATTGCATTTATGATATAATATTCCATGCATTTCTTACATAATCTCTAAATCCTTTTAAGTTCTGGTCAACCTAAAAATTGACCCAGAACAAAATAAATGTAATATAATTCTATCAAAAAATTTTACACACGTGAGTTAGTTCAGTGTATTTTAACATTTATTAATATTATTAGTCTTGTTAAATATCTGTGGGTATATCTATAACCTATTACACCACACTACATATCATAACCCTAGACACTTTACGTAGCCACATTCATAAAAAAAAAATTAAGTGTGAGGTCGTAGTGGTAGCAAGAAAGGCCTTCTGACAATTCTCAACTACATTTTATCTCAGGAGCCTTCACAGCTGGCCTCATACAATTACATTTAGTAATATCACCATCATACAATACCATCAACACCACTACACCATTAGAGCTGGGTCGGCTCAGGATCTATTACGCCATGCTCCGCGCTCTCTCTGGTCCACCGTGCTTAATTGCCAAACGGCTCACGTGTTAATTGCACTAGTGAATCCTTCGTTCCTGTAGCAAAAAATAAACTAGATGGGGAGGGGCAAAAGTGGATGATCACTGCTGCACTATTTCCATCTGTGACATTCATACAGCGTTAATGAAGGCTGTTACCACATGTATGTATGTGTGTGTGTGTGTGTGGTGTGCTGTGTGTGTGTACGTAGGTAGGTGGGTAGGTAGGTGGGTAGGTAGGTAGGTAGGTAGGTATATATGTATGTTAGTTTGTGAAGCCCCCGGAAAGAAACTATAGCTTCGTTATCAATGGCGACTGGATACTGTCACCCCTCATCGTGAATGGAAAGATCCACTGACCCTTTTTATTGTGTGCGCAGCGGAAAGACACTTTACCACGGCGCTGACAGGTGTGTCAGATTGTGTGTCCAGTAGAATCGTGAATGTTTGGTTTCTGCTCATGTCCCAAAAGACGGTGACGGTAACTGAAGGCTGGAGACTGTGAACGAATTGAATTCAACGGATTATGAACGTATGGCGATTGTTTCCTGGGCGGGGTTTAGCACACTTGCGGAATCTAAACAATTATCCGATATGATATGGTGTTTTATACTATATCAAGCACATGTTAATGTATTTTTTTGGATAATAAAGATTCTGATTATGAATGTATATATTTACGTACGTACGTAAGTACGTACGTATTGTTATTGTTGAACGTAATCGATATCACTGCACTCCGAGCAAACCCAAACGCTACCTATATAGTTATGAAATAGTGTCAGAAACACTACTACGGCCAGTACGTACTTTTTGGGGGTGCTAAATTGGCTATGTGTCCTTTCTCCAGATCACCATAGTTTATTGGGAATTATATATATATATATATATATATATATATATATATATATATATATATATATATATATATATATATATATATATATAGTAAAAATAACTTTATTTATTTTCCATTGTCAAGCCAAGATCTGATTATTAAACCTGTTTATATGTAAGTATAAATCTATAGTTGAATTAATCATTATTTAGTGAATTTGCACCCGTATGACTGAGTTTAAAAAAATACATAACCATACACAGCTAGTAAAAAAAAATTTTTCTGAACACTTTCAGCTGGGGGGTCAGAAAATACGGGTCAATAATTTTCCTCACAGAAGGGGCGGAGAATAATAAGTTCATAACGGCTTAGCCAAGAGTAATCTTGAGCGAAAGTTGATGCCTTCTAAAACCCTCATCCTTTTATTTGACGTTTGGCCATTAGTGGACCACTACTGCACAGCAGGGGAGACAATCCCGCTACATACGTATGCACGTATCGTATGCAATGGGTGGATGTATGTTCGTTAAGTATTTACATATATATTTCCACATACACAATGGATGGTTGGATCTGCGTAAGTATCTGTGGATATAGATACAGGAAATACCAGGACTGAACATCAGTGGAAGGTCAATAAACAACCTTAGATATGCAGATGATACCGTGTTGTTAGCTGAAAGCGAACAGGAGTTACAAGAACTAGTGAAGCAAGTGAACAGTATAAGTCATGAATATGGACTCGACATTAATATTGAGAAATCAAAAACTATGATAATTAGCAAAACAGACGATAAACCCACATTAAAGATAAACGTAAATGGGAAAATCCTGGAACAAGTCAAGAGCTACGTATATCTTGGTCATATAATAACAGAAGATGGCAGATGTGAAACAGAAATCAAGAAGAGAATAGGAATGGCCAAAGCCACATTCAACAACATGAAACATATACTGACATCCAAACAGTTATCTCACAAATTAAAACTGAGAATAATAAAGTGTTATATAGATTCTACATTTCTGTATGGTGCAAAAACAGGAACGATGAATAAGCATTTGGAAGAAGGAAGGGAGGCACTTGAAATGGGGAAATATAGAAGAATGGGGCGTATCTCATGGAAAGAGATGAAAACAAATAAGGAGGTCCTAGAAAATCTAGGTATGAAAAGAGAACTAATGAGGGAGGTCAAAGTTCGGCAGCTAAAATACTTTGGCCACATAAAAAGGCATAACACCTTGCAGAAGACCATAACAGAAGGGAGAGTTGAGGGCAAACGTGCAAGGGGAAGACAGCGCTATAAGTGGGAAGATAACATCAAGAGATGGACAGGAAAGAGTCTATCAGAGTGCACCACCAAGACAAGAGACAGAAACGTTGGAGAGCCATTACAGCCAACCTTCGTGTGGAGATGGCAGCTGATGATGATGATGTACATGAGTGTGAATGTAGGTACGTGCATGTGTGTACATGAGTTTGAATGTAGGTATGTGCATTTGTGTACATGAGTATGAATGTAGGTATATGCATAATTTACACACTAGTAGCATATAACCTGCGATTAGTGCTAAATAAATATATCTAAATAAAAGGCACTTGCAGTGGCGGATCTACACTTGGGGGGGGGGGGGGGGGGGGGGCTGATGAATGCGGCTGACTTGAACTCTTGGACGGGACCCTTTTATTAAAAAAAAAGTGTTAGGGGATGGTAACAAACGTATTTTTAGAGAAAACTGGACTTGGAGACCCTGAAGCTCAAGCTTCATAGTAGATATATTTTTTCAATATTTTCATCTTGTGCCTGTGTTTCAATTTTTTAGGAAATGAAAATACACCAATGTCAAGTAAAATTAAATGTAGACGCCTTGGTTATCTCCCTTTCATTTTCCCCATTATCTCCCTTTCATTTTCCCCATAGTTATTTCCATGCTCTCTCTCTCTCTCCCTCTCGCTCTCTCAGGGCAGAAATGCAAAAAGGCAATAGTGCCTACTTCTTTACCATGAAGAAATACAGATTACGCTCTCTCTCTCTCTCTCTCTCTCTCTCTCTCTCTCTCTCTCATTGAGTGCAGACATGTGAAAACTAAAAGCGCAACAATGTCTATTTCTTCACCTTGATAAAGTATTTGTGATCTTTCTCTCTCTCTCTACTTCTGACCAAGCATACACTTTTTCTGGCCCGCGTTGGTTGCTGTAGCAATTCTTGAAACTAATTATGAGGTTGTGCATGGTGGTGGCAACGTCATCATGTGAAACACATTGTTACTGAAACCATCACTACAAGATCACATGAATGATAGTTGCAAGCTTCCTGCAAGAACACATGAATGATAGGTGCAAGCTTCCTGCAAGAACATATGAATGATAGGTGCAAGCTTCCTGCAAGAACACATGAATGATAGGTGCAAGCTTCCTGCAAGAACATATGAATGATAGGTGCAAGCTTCCTGCAAGAACATATGAATGATAGTTGCAAGCTTCCTGCAAGAACACATGAATGATAGGTGCAAGCAAGCTTCCTGCAAGAACACGCGAATGATAGTTGCAAGCGAGATTCCTGCAAGAACACATGAATGATAGTTGCAAGCTTCCTGCAAGAACACATGAATGATAGTTGCAAGCGAGATTCCTGCAAGAACACATGAATGACAGTTGCAAGCTTCCTGCAAGAACACATGAATGACAGTTGCAAGCTTCCTGCAAGAACACATGAATGATAGGTGCAAGCTTCCTGCAAGAACACATGAATGATAGTTGCAAGCTTCCTGCAAGAACACATGAATGATAGTTGCAAGCCTCCTGTAAGATCACATGAATGATAGGTGCAAGCTTCCTGCAAGATCACATGAATGATCGTTGCAAGCTTCCTGCAAGAACATATGAATGATAGGTGCAAGCTTCCTGCAAGAACATATGAATGATAAATGCAAGCTTCCTGCAAGAACACATGAATGATAGGTGCAAGCAAGCTTCCTGCAAGAACACGTGAATGATAGTTGCAAGCAAGATTCCTGCAAGAACACATGAATGATAGTTGCAAGCTTCCTGCAAGAACACATGAATGATAGTTGCAAGCAAGCTTCCTGCAAGAACACATGAATGATAGTTGCAAGCTTCCTGCAAGAACACATGAATGATAGTTGCAAGTTTCCTGCAAGAACACATGAATGATAGTTGCAAGCTTCCTGCAAGAACACCATGAATGATAGTTGCAAGACTTCCTGCAAGAACACATGAATGATAGTTGCAAGCTTCCTGCAAGAGAACACATGAATGATAAGTTGCAAGCTTCCTGCAAGAACACATGAATGATAGTTGCAAGCTTCCTGCAAGAAGAACACATGAATGGTAGTTTGCAAGCTTCTGCAAGAACACATGAATGATAGGTGCAAGCTTCCTGCAAGAACACATGAATGATAGGTGCAAGCTTCCTGTAAGATCACATGAATGATAGGTGCAAGCTTCCTGCAAGATCACACTGAATGATAGTTGCAAGCTTCTTGCAAGAAAACATGAGTGATAGTAGCAAGCTTCCTGCCAAGAACATTATGAGTCATGATAGTTGCAAGCTTCCTGCAAGAACACAGTGAATGGTAGTTGCAAGCTTCCCGCAAGAAAAAGCACATGAATGCTTAGTTGCAGCTTCCTGCCAGAACACTAGAATGCATAGTTGCATTATTCCTGCAAGAACACATGAATGATAGTGCAGGCTTCCTGCCAGGGGACTAGCAGCATGAATGATTGCAGGTGCATGCTTCCTGCAGATCACATGAATGATAGGTGCTAAGCTTTCTGCAAGATTGCAGAATGAGATTAGTTGCAGGCTTCCTGCAAGATCACAGAATGGATAGTTGCAGCTTTCCTGCAGAATTGCAGTCATGGATTAGTGCAGGCTTCCGGCAAGAATAGCACATGAATGATAGTTGCAAGCTTCCTGCAAGAACACATGAATGATAGGTGCAAGCTTCCTGCAAGAACACATGAATGCACATGAATGATAGGTGCAAGCTTCCTGCAAGATCACATGAATGACATGATAGTTGCAAACTTCCTGCAAGAACACCTGAATTTATAGTTGCAAACTTCCTGCAAGAACACTACTGAATGCTAGTTTGCAAGCTTCCTGCAAAGAACACATGAATGATAGTTGGAAGCTTCCTGCAAGAACACATGAGTGATAGTTGCAAGCTTCCTGCAAGAACATATGAATGATAGTTGCAAGCTTCCTGCAAGAACACATGAATGATAGTTGCAAGCTTCCTGCAAGAACACATGAATGATAGTTGCAAGCTTCCTGCAAGAACACATGAATGATAGGTGCAAGCTTCCTGCAAGAACACATGAATGATAGGTGCAAGCTTCCTGCAAGAACACATGAATGATAGGTGCAAGCTTCCTGCAAGAACACATGAATGATAGTTGCAAGCTTCTTGCAAGAACACATGAATGATAGGTACAAGCTTCCTGCAAGATCACATGAATGATAGGTGCAAGCTTCCTGCAAGATCACATGAATGAGAGGATAGTTGCAAGCTTCCTGCAAGAACACATGAATGATAGTTGCAAGCTTCCTGCAAGAACACATGAATGATAGGTGCAAGCTTCCTGCAAGAACACATGAATGATAGGTTGCAAAGCTTTACTGCAAGAAACACATGAATGATAGTTGCAAGCAAGCATTCCTGCAAGAAACATGAATTGATAGGTGCAAGCTTCCTGCAAGATAACATGAATGAGATGATAGTTGCAAGCTTATTCCTTGCAAGAACACGTGAATTATAGTTGCAAGCTTCCTGCAAGAACACATGAATGATAGTTGCAAGCTTCCTGCAAGAACACATGAATGATAGTTGCAAGCTTCCTGCAAGAACATATGAATGATAGTTGCAAGCTTGCTGCAAGAATACATGAATGATAGTTGCAAACTTCCTGCAAGAACACATGAATGATAGTAGCAAGCTTCCTGCAAGAACACATGAATGATAGGTGCAAGCTTCCTGCAAGAACACATGAATGAGATGATAGTTGCAAGCTTCCTGCAAGAAACACATGAATGATAGGTGCAAGCTTCCTGTAAGAATCACATGAATGAAGGTGCAAGCTTCCTGCAAGATCACATGAATGATAGTTGCAAGCTTCCTGCAATGAACACATGAGTGATAGTAAGCAAGCCTTCCTGCAAGAACATATGAATGATTAGTTGCAAGCTTCCTGCAAGAAACAAGTGAATGGTAGTTGCAAGCTTCCCGCAAGAACACATGAATGATAGTTGCAAGCTTCCTGCAAAGGGAAGAGAAAACATGAATGATAGTTGCAAGCTTCCTGCAAGGGAACACTATGAATGATAGTTGCAAGCTTCCTGCAAGAACACATGAATGATAGGTGCAAGCTTCCTGCAAGATCACATGAAATGATAGGTGCAAGCTTCCTGCAAGATCACATGAATGAGATGCTAGTTGCAAGCTTCCTGCAAGAACACACATGAATGATAGTTGCAAGCTTCCTGCAAGAACACATCAATGATAGGTGCAAGCTTCCTGCAAAGAATACATGAATTGATAGTTGCAAGCTTCCTGCTAAGAACAACATGAATGATTAGTTGCAAGCTTCTGCAAGAACACATGAGGATAGGTGCAAGCTTCCTGCAAGATATCACATGAATGAGATGATAGTTGCAAACTTCCTGCAAGAACACGTGAATTATAGTTGCAAGCTTCCTGACAAGAAACACATGAATGATTGTAGCAAGCTCTCCTACAAGAAAAAACATGAATGATAGTTGCAAGCGCTTCCTGCAAGGAGAACACTGTTTTGTATGAATGATAGGTGCAAGCTTCCTTGCAAGAACACATGAATGGATAGGTTGCAAGCTTCCTGCAAGATCCACATGAATGATAGTTGCAGCTTCTCCTGCAAAGATCACATGAATGATAGGTGCAAGCTTCCTGCAAGAACAACATGAATGATAGTTGCAAGCTTCCTGCAAGAACATGTATGAATGATAGGTTTTAGTGCAAGCTTCCTGCAAGAACACATGAATGGTTTTAGTTGCAAGCTTTCTTGCAAGAAACTATGAATGATTAGGTACAAGCTTCTGCAAGATCAACATGAATGATAGGTGCAAGCTTCCTGCAAGATCACATGAATGAATGATAGTTGCATAAGCTTCCTGCAAGAAAAAGATACACATGAATGATAGTGTTTTGCAAGCTTCCTGCAAGAACACATGAATGATAGGTGCAAGCTTCCCTGCAAGAACACATGAAGATGATAGTTGCAAGTTACTGCAAGAACACATGAATGATAGTTGCAAGGGCAAGCTTCCTGCAAGAACAACATGAATGATAGGTGCAAGCTTCCTGCAAGATAACATGAATGAGATGATCGTTGCAAGCTTCCTGCAAGAATCACGTGAATTCTATAGTTGCACAGCTTCCTGCAAGAACACATGAATGATAGTTGCAAGCTTCTGCAATAAGAACACATGAATGATAGTTGCAAGCTTCCTGCAAGAAACATATGAATGATAGTTGCAAAGCTTTGCTGCAAGAATACACGTGAATGATAGTTGCAAACTTCCTGCAAGAATTGACACGATGAATGATAGGTTAGTAGCAAGCTTTCCTGCAAGAACACATGAATGATAGGTGGCAAGCTTTCCTGCAAGAACACATGAATGATAGGTTTGCAAAGCTTTCTGCAACGATCACATGAATGATAGTTGCCAAACTTTCCTGCAAGAACAACACATGGAATGAGGATGATAGTTGCAAGCTTCCTGCAAGAAACACGTGGAATTATAGTTGCAAAGCTTCCTGCAAGAACACATGAATGATAGTTTGCAAAGCTATCCAGCGAAGATACACCATAATTGACGGTGCAAGCATCCACGCAAGATCACATGAATGATAGTTGACAGCTTTCCGCAAGGAAAACACATGAATGACAGCTGCAAGCTTCCCTGCAAGAATCCCATGAATGATAGTTGCAAGCTTTCCGCCAAGAACACACATGAAAGAGATGATAGTTTGCAAGCTTCCTGCAAGTATTCCATGCTCACCACAAGCAGCGAGAGAAAGCCCTTGTACTAACCTCTTAGGAGAATACTGATTGATCCTGTAGTCCTAATCTGTGTATCTCCTTAGGAGCCCCCACTAGTGACCATTTTTCACGTGCCAATGGAAACTTGCCAATATAAAGGGGCCCCCGGGCACACAAATTAAGTAAGGGCGTCCTCCCGTATAAGATGGGTTCAACCACCATTAAGCAAAAAATTCGGCATCTCTGGTATCAGATATCGTAACAAGTACTTCATCTTACTTTAGTACCCTATAGCTCCCCACGGAGTATAGGCCTTCAACAAAAATTTGTGCCAGGTCCTCGTGTTTTATGCCCATCCAGATTGAGATCTTTTTGGTCTCATCTATTTACTTCCTTGTTTTTCCATGTCTCCAGAATGTGTGACACGTTGGGACGATTAACGCAAGAGCAAAGCAAACTAAAATGATTATATAGAAGCGCGAGTTCCTTCAGGCAGGGCGCCCTTAAATTATATTTGGCACCCGAGGCAGGCCCTACCTTTTGCACACTGCGATCTGCTCTTCGAAAAGGTTTTTTCTAATGGATTTGGACACTTGCGTATAATTTCTGCTCTTAAGCTTAACTTAAGTGTTCGAAAAAAACAGGTGTGAATAGTTAACGAAAATTCGTATCACTAATGTCTACACCAGAAAAATATACTTGCGAGTAGATTTTACCAATACATACTGTCATAATAGTGTCCGATGGAACCCCCCCCCCCCCGCTCCCTTTCTGACTGTCACCCGGGGCAGACCACCTCCGCGCTCCTCCCTCAATACGCTACTGCCTTCAGATCACTATGGCGCTGGCGCCCCACGAGACATGCCAGGTCATCAGGCCATCGTAAGTGTATCCCACTAATTGAAAGAAGAAGAAAAAAAAAACAAGCAGCCAAACGCAGAAGCGACAAAATATAAAATATTGTGGCCCAACAGCTACCCACATTTCATGTTACCGTAAGCTGTCTGTGTGACTCCTATAAAACGCCAGACATAAAACTGTTACAACTCTCCTCCACGAGTTTTAAAGACAGAGAAATGTTATGGTGTAAAATTCGGGAGGAAACACTGCTTAAAAGTGCAGCTGTTCCCACGAGACCAGACTTTGGTACTACTATAACCTTTCCGTACTTGCCAAAGCGACTGCCCGACACCGTGCTGCGGAGAGCGAGTCATGGGTACGTTCACGAGTGCAAATATGGGCTAGCGGAGCGTTAAGACCCCCCTGGCCGTATTTCTGGAAAATCGAAAAGGGTATCTTTGTACGGAGTCTTAAAGTATTACAGTGCAAAAGCCTCGGTTGTAACGGAGGATCGATCGTGGTACACCAAGGGTCCTCAACCTTTATTGCACCACGGGGCATCATTTCAGACTTATAAAAGAGGGTGGCGGCCACCAACCAAATATCCGGACATACTTTTTTTTTTTTTAAACAAAATACCTTTTATACAGCAGAGTAAACACATTTAATGAAATAAGAAGTATTGTTGATTTAAAAAAACTTGATCTTCAAATCATTTGTCCCCAATATATTTAATTAGTGTGATCTGTGACACGGCTGGTCAGTGGACAACTTTTTATAGTTTGAAGTGTATGATGGCGTTACTGCACGCAAAACAAAATCATCTAGATGGGAAATCAGTGAGCTGCGACCTTTACTCAGATTTAACATATTCATTGTTAGTAATAAATTATTCGGAAAGATATTTACTTACTTACTTAGTCGTTCCCTTCTACGCGAGGGTGTAGTAGGTTTGGAAGAAGAGCGCAAGGACTATCCTACTTCCTCCTGGGGCTGGTTCCATTCTAGTCCTCGGTCCTTCAAAGATTGTCTAATGTTGTCCTCCCAGCGGACTCTGGGTCGTCCTGGGGGTCTGATCCCTGGCTCTTTGTTTCCCATGCTTGTCGTGGTAGCCGATCTTCTCCATTCTGCAGACATGGCCAAACGGAAAAGATGCGGAGCCAAAAATATGAGTGCATCCTATATGCCGCCACTTTTTAAGTATAGATATTTTCAAAAATGCTTAGATTGTTAGAGTAGCAAAACTATTGAATAGAACACAACTTTCTGTGTCTATCGGCTACATTATTTTTGTGTAATCTTTCCTGGGACCACCAAAACGCCAAAACGTTTAGCAGAGTCTAGTACGAGGATAAATTATAACTTTGTCTCCGTACAACCACAAACTGTTTATATGTTCTTTCAATCAGAAATTCTTCCACAGACACACAAATAAGCATTGCAGGGTACCGCAATGAGTAATCTAGTGTAGACATTAGTGATACAAATTTTCGTTAAACTATTCATACCTGTTTTTCGGACACATAAGTTAAGCTCGAGAGCAGAAATTATACGCAATTGACGAATCAATTTTGCAAAAATATTTTCGAAAGAGCTGTTCGCAGTCTAATCTTCTTTGTCTTTCTCTCCATCCATGTAGTTATTTCGTTCATTAAATTAAATACTTCTCTTTTTTTTTTCATGCAGCTGCACACTTACATCTGAATACCACTTACATACATACACGATATTATACACTCGTTAACATTGTAGTTATTAGAGGAGAAACGCTTCAGGGTCACTCCCACCATATTAAGCTGTGTGTTAGCTACATTGTCTGCCTGTTACACCAGTTTTTTCATAACCATTCTACAAACACACACACACACCCACACATTTACTTATTTTTCAATACTCAATCAAAAAGTCTTCTCCTTCTAAGCCTCAACTCCCTTCTATTATATTTATTTTCTACCCTCCATACAGAGCGTCCGATTGGCAGAGTGGTTAAAGCACTGGTCTCTCGCAGCAAAGATACCGGGTTAGATTCACGGTATCGACATGATCCAGGCTAGCCCAGCTGACTTAGCTCTTAAATTAGGGACGGAAAGGTAGATAGGTCACCCCACTTTTCGATGTTGGGCATTAGAATAGTGAAGCCTCTAAAAGTGTCACTCCCCTGCGGCTACTATGGGGACTACCTTTACCCTCCATACACCACAATTCCAGGGATTCCCCACACATTCCAGGGATTTCCCCACAACTTCCAGGATTTCCCCCTGTGGTGAAAACTTATTGAGAGACCAGTATTGCACAATAGGATTGGAAAAGTCACTTTGAGCCCCGGGCATAATTCTTTGGCTTTTAGACTTGGTTGACTGCATGCAGAAGGATCTCACTATTGGCACCCAGTGATAGGGCAAGGGGAAAACTAAGAAGTAGCTCTGTTGCAGGACAGGACAAATTCTTGGGAGACGCTCAGAGCTTAGCGTACTGTATTTTTGGTCTGCATTCTTCTTCTTCTTTGATCCTTAGCCGCCGACCGTCAAAGCAGTCAGTGGCCATCACGCCTAGTGGCGTCTTGTAGGGCAACAACAAATTGATTCCACTTTGCTCGGGTCGGCGGCCATCCTTTCGTACAGTGCCCCAACTCTGGGTAACGATCCTCAGACTCTGGATGTCCGTCCCGCAGCCAAAGTTTGTGTATTCGTTGTTGTTTCCGATAACTTCAATTTTTTTTTTTTTTTTTACATAGAGAAGGGTTGGTCTGCCTATGCTTAAAACCCCCAACCTGGACGGACCAGGGTGTCTGCTTCAGTCTTGACCCCTGCCCGCCGCAAACCTGTCCAGCTGGTAGAAACCTTCCAGGAGTAAAACTCACGATGGCAATAGCTCTGGGTGGTAATCAGGGTACGCAAGACCGCCATACCTCGGACAAGTGTATTGGACACGAGGTGATGGCAAAGTGTTTAGGTCTGCATAGTTGGAGCTTATTGGACTTCATACTCAACACGTTAACGGCGAATCGGCAGAAAAAGCCACAGGAAAAGCCTCGATTTACAGTGTAGGATAATAACCAAGGAGTCTTTCAACTTTGTTGATTCATTGCAGATTATATCAGGCCTCGTACTCCCTCTGTTATATTTCAGCCCCTCGTACATTAACCTTTTGAAATTAAAGTTCGATTCGCTCGTTCGTTTCTGGTTATAATCAGCCTTAGTACTCCCCTTCTGTTATATCAAGCCTTCGAAAAATCCCTCTGTTATATCAGACCCTCATACTCCCCTCTGATATATCAGCCCCTCGTCATCCCTCTGTTATATCATAGCCCCTCGAACAAACTGCCTCTGTTATATCAAGCCCCTCGAACATCCTTCTGTTATATCAGCACTCAATACTCCCTCTGTTATATCCAGCCCCTCGTTACTCACCTCTGTTATTCTCAGCCCCTCGAACTTCCTTCTGTTATATCAGCACTCATACATTCCCTCTGCTATATCAGCCCTTGTACTGCCTCTGTTATATTCAAGCCCTCGTACTCCCTCTGTTATATCAGCCCTCGTACTCCCTCTGTTAATATCCCCCCCACCCCCAAGCACTCGTAATCCCTCTGTGTATATCAAGCCAGTCCTCGTACTCCCACTTGTTATATCAGCCCTCATACTTCCTCCTGCTATATCAGCCCTCGTACTTCCTTCTGATATATCAGCCCTCGTACTCCCTCTGTTCTATCAAGCCCTCACTCTCCTTCTGTTTTATAATCCCTTTTATTCTCGTTATTATCCCAGCGCTCGTACTCCCTCTACTACATCAAGCCCTCGACTATTCCCTTCTATTATATCAGCCCTCGAACTTCCTCTGTTACCCTTAGAACATTACCTTTTTGTTGTACCAGCCCTCGTTATGGCCATGTCGTCTGCGTGAACAACCCCCCCCCCCTATGAGATTCACTCCCGGCAGGGCATAACCACCAGTTTCTGTGATACTCTTGTCTATTTGCTCCTTCCAATCTTTTCATCAACTGGAAAGACAAAGAGAGAAAATTACTGGGCAGTTAAATAATACGGAAAGGCATGGAGAGAAAAAGTTAAAGTTAAAACAAAAACAAAAAGTATCATAAAGCCAGGGATTCTGTGGACAAAACGGGCAACGCCTACACCGGCAGAAAAGGCATGGCACTTGCAGATGAATTGCCACTTCTGAAAAACAAAAAAAGGTCTTGACTTTCTTACGACCTCTGTTCACCCTACACTTCACTCTTATTACAGAATCTCCAGTAGAAGTATATTTAGGCCGGTTTAGCGTAGCCCCACAGATCATGGCATTAATTTAAAAATATTGACAACAAATATCGGTTTAAAATGGTTGGAAGAGGCTCTCAACCATGAAATTTTCGCTTATTCTCCACTTATGTACAAAAATTCTCGCTCGACGAGCATGGTCGATCGGGGGGGGGCGATCAGCACATTCAAGTGTACAACACAGGAAATTTCAGGAAATTCATGGATGTCTATATATATATAAATTTTAATATATATATATATATATATTAGTATATATATAATAATTATCCCTATAATATACATTTTAACCAATGAATTTCTTGTAATATTCCTGTGTTTCAACGTATAGCAAGACCGTTTCTGGAGCCAGAAGCGAACGGGATGGTATAAGGACATAGAACGATTTGAGCGATGGAACAGGACAGGAAGGACTGGCACAACACTGCTGAAGGTCTAAGCTAGTTTAACATTTTTAGTTGTTGAAACATTATATAAGAAGAGCCCATTAATTATGCCAGGGCGGTTTCTTACACTGTACTTATGCCACTGCTTAGTGGAGAATTTTAAAAAGCCATCGTTTTTATCAGAAAAAGGGTTAACGACCAATTGTTAGTCCTATCTTTTAGTGACAAATGGGCAAAGGTCAAGCTGGCAAACACCTTATTTGTGGCCTTAAAAAAAAAATGATGCATAATATCAGCTATTAGGCGAGCCCAGGTCCCATTGTTTCGCCTACGCACTGGACACAACAGATTGAGATACTCTATACCACAAAGTACAAAATTAGTGCAACAGATCTCGCACCGTGGTACGCACGATGACAGCCGAACACTGCTGCAGTTTCCTGCAAACATACTGCAATGAACGGCGTAGCATATGGCAACAACCTATCCTCCACGAAAAATGTTTGGAAATTCAGGAACTTGAGCTGACTCCTACCTTTATTTGGAGTCATATGTGGAAGTCTGAGGCGAATGAGGAAGAAGGAGACGACAACTCATTTCTTTAGAACCAGATTCTTAACCTCGTTGTGTGTTGTGCGTTTGTGTTTTGTGAGTTGCGTTTTTTTTGCGTGTGTGTGTGTTATGGACCTTTGATTGTCCGATGACGGTTGGACCTTGATTGACGGCCAATGATCCTTCTTGGGGGAAAATGTATTTAAAGAATAACACGAAATTGAATATTCAAATTTTAGGTTGATGTTGAGTTGGCGATCAGAATTGACGCAATAACATTCAGGCAAAACCAAGGTGGGATCAGTTCTCTCAGCAAATGTTGAGAGTATGAAAAAAAAATAATTTAAGTTATGTTACACGGGACCCATACAGTATATTATAGACCCCGCAGGGGTCCCTGGATCACAGGTTAAGAAAACCGCCTTAGAAGAGGGCTCGTCATACCCATCATTTTCCTTTTCGTCCCTATGGAGTATGGAGCCCCAATTGCAGTGGTCCTTGCAGGAAGATACAAAACACATTCAAAGGTCACTGCAGCTGTGGTTGTCTGTAGCAAATTTTGTTTTACATTATGAGGTTGCCAACGCTATGCTGCGCAGCCTCATATTGTAACAAGAAAGCCTGAGGGTCATAAGGTTAATCGCATGTACTGTATATTTTAGCTATCCAAAATATTCCTCTTTCAGGAAACTGGGCCAAATTACAATTTCCAATTGGAACAGAAAATGGTCAACTGGCAAGTTCCAGATATCAAAACGAAAAATGTCATAAACTACACAGTTCAGATTCAAGAAAGAAGTGTGCCAAAATACAGATTACAATTTCAAACAAGTTGTGGATAACATCATATTACAAACTTCATTTCCAAAGCGTGCCTTGAAACTTGAATTACAAAAAAAAAAAAAAAAAAAAAAAAATATGCAAAACCATGAGGAATGAATACCAAGAAGAAGGAAAAATGCCAAAGTTGGGACTAAACTACAAGGACAGAAGGCAGGTCCAGATGTAGCGCGTATCCCGTGATTTTTCGGATAAAGACTATATCACTACAAAAACAGAGAAAGAGGGCACAGATTAAATAAAAAAAATAATTCTTATGAGAAACGCAAACCCCAATACTACCGGCCACGATATAGTATTATTTGATGCGGTGACAGTACATAAAAGAAAGAGGACTAAGGAGGAAAATACCCACACCGAGAAGGCTAATGCAGCCCCGGCCATTCAGCAAAACGTTTTCGTGTGCTACCCCGCGTACCAATCACAGTTTACCCAAAGAACCGAAGATGTTCGTATTCTACAAGATACCAAGATCTCGAAGATCGATTTTAGTATCCACAGACGAGGCAGTTTTTTGTTGTGCCTCCAAATGGGACGCTATTGTTATTTTCGAAACGTGAAACGAAACTCCTTACTGACACGAGGACATCAAACACACATGTTCCCCGCATAATTACAAGCTCCAAAAATAAAAAGACACTCCACAGTGAAATTAGCATGGATCAAGTAGCGGTTTGGCAGAAACGAAGGTACCAGATCGAGGAAGTCCCTGTTCACACCAGTTCCACACGTCTATGTTTCCACAGCGAAATCCCGTGTTGAGTGTGTGTAACACTCCTTTTAGCGGCGGTCTTCGGTGCATCGTCCCACGAAGCGCCGCCCCACTGTGGCTGAGACAAGAACTCCTGCTCGAGTGACAGCTGACTTGCCTCTTTTACTAGTGTCATGTATTCTGTTCTAGATCGATCCTTTCTATAAAATATGGACTCACGCATAT
The DNA here is from genome assembly GCA_024509875.1 of Oreohelix idahoensis. Taxonomy (NCBI): domain Eukaryota; kingdom Metazoa; phylum Mollusca; class Gastropoda; order Stylommatophora; family Oreohelicidae; genus Oreohelix; species Oreohelix idahoensis. The sequence continues at coordinate 24,202 of JAMPIV010008454.1, read as the reverse complement.
AACACACTAGATCTCGCACTCTCCGGGAGACCCCAGTTCCCATAATGTTACTACGTACACAGATCGGCAAGTTTGCCTCATATCACAGAAGAGGAAGGAGGGCACAATAGGTCCATAAGGACAGGAAACAAGGCTATAACAGCCACAACAAGTAAATTTCGTCATAAGAACAAGACCGATAACCCCCATGAAGATACATCACCCATGCCACAAAGCAAGACTAACAACGATAGTTTGTGTAGCAACACAAAAACTGCCAAATACAAAGTTAGTTTATCCACACTCAAATTTTACTCCCGCAGTGACATTCGTCAATCATACGTCCCACACTCCGGTCAGGCAGCTCATGTTGGAATAGTGAAGAACAAACCATGTATAAAAGGACCACAGCTGATCACCTGAACAATCAGATCCTGAAGAAACTATCCCCAAAAAACGTTTGTGGAACATATACCACCAAATCATATGAAGACGAAACGCACCAGAATGAGAAACACAGTTGTCGACCTGTGCGTTTGTTCAGGCCCAACGACAAAATGACAGCGAAATGGTGGATGGACGCCTATGACGAGAAAACAGACATGATTTACTATACAAAGCCCGTACAGTGAGCAGATAGCCACCTTATTAGTACAGACTCCAACGTAAATGAGAGACACAATTTGTCCTGTGTATCAGATCAGATAGGTGGGTAACGAGTCACTATTCAGCATCCCACAGTTAAAGTTACACCACAGTTAATCGTTTTTTCTGAGCATCACGAACGACCTCCCTGTGGCTACATTTGTAGACCTGCACAACCGCAGTCATGTCACCTCCAGCCACACCAATCACAGGCTACCTTGCCATCTCATGATTCCTCGCGCCCAACAATAGTCAATGTCATGTACCTCCAGTACAGTACAACATTGACTTTTTTCTTCAGTTGCCATCAACCTCTCAACGTTAACAAAACCATCTCCAGTCTGTGCCCACTGTAACAACGGGCCAAATACCAGTATTGCACCACCACCACACAGGATGATCCCAGTTCGACCTTCTTATGGCGACTGCTGGAATTGCAGAAAAAAAATCAACAGCGGACAGCGGTATGAGGAGGGTAGTATAGCTCGCTGGGGCTGGGACGGTTCTAAAAACACGCCCTCGTATCTTCATTTACATTGCCCTCATGCACGGATCAACGTGAATGTGAATATTATGTACTAACGCTTTTAAAAAAATGTACTCTACTTTTCAGAATATGTGACTAAGTTTCCAAGTGGACCGTCCTGGATTGCCTTATACAGTGTGAGAATCCAAAGCCACACCCCACCGTAGATCCTGCTCAACAACATCTGATGCCCAGCGAGCACTCAAGAACGCCACATATGAATCTAGTAATCATTTATTGTTTTGTGACTAAAGAAGAAACAAAAAGATACATCTATCTTGTAACAGAACCTTATTAGTCGACAGATTTTGCTTTTTAAACTCTTATACATACAAACATATAAACTCCCCTTTTATTCCCCCAGAATGTATACCCCCATCCAAATAATACACATACCACAACCCCAACTTCCCACTTCCAAAAGTTACAACCATAAAACCTTCTCATTATCAACCAAACCGTTAAACTATCCAACATCTTCCCAATCATCTCCCAAAAAACAACATCACACCCAAAAAATAAACCCCATAACCAAACACAAACACAAACCAACTCACACCAAACTCCCCCACAATCCCACTTTCTATAAAACCCATCAAATCACACCACAACAAAAACCACTTCAGATACAAAACAATTATCATCCCTTTTCACAAATACTATCCATTCCTATCTAACATAAATTTCCCAAAATAATAACCTAAAAACCCAGCTATTAAACATCTTCAACTCCACACAACTAACAAACCTCACATAATAACAATACAATTCATTCTTTCCATACTTTATTATATTACAATCTATTACCATACGTAGTTAATCCACTCATACAATCAAACATAACCTTCATGACTTAACATCTTTTGTATCAGTGATACCCTAATTTTTCCATATACATGAAATAACATCACACAATAACACCACAAACTCTAATCTTCTAATTAAAAGCAGCCTACTGCATCAATTTGTCTAATCAATATTTCAACCCCCCCATACACCAATCATGTATATATCCATTATCATCAAAGTTCTCTCATCATTCCAACATATTGTCCTCTTCAACTAGTGCTTCGTTCAAGCCATTTCGATCATCATCTTCATCTTTTAATGCGAGGTCATCACATGCATGTTCCCTTCCAATGGTTTATTTTCATTTTTCATTTTCACACCATTCAAGTCTCAATGTTTGCAAACCAGAACGGATGAAAAAATCACATAGACTCCTGCAATTTAATCTAGAGTAAAAACCGATAATACATTCAAAAAGAGTAGCAATGAAATAAAAAAAATGACAACAAGAACGGCAAACTCTGAGAGAACGGGATAAATTTTGCAAAGAGAAAACCATTAAAAAAAATCACACCCCGCCGTTCCCGCCACCGCCCCTGTTCTCCATGCCATTGTCACCCCCCCCCGTATGCCACCCTGCCGCCCACCCCCCCCCCTTGCAATGCTCCCTCTTTTGACCAAACACTCAGTTCTTATGCGTTATCGCTATGCATGACAAACAAATGTTTGGCAAACACACATACCCTACACACACTTAACTGCGCACCATTGGTGTCACTCTTACCCCGATATAGTAGAACTACAACCCCATCACCACCAACCACATACTCCAGTGTTAATAGAAACACTTGTATCACCATCCAGCTCCCACGTCGGACACATAACCACAGCCTTACGACACCCCCCATGCTGACCCCTCCCCCACACACTGCCATCACACTACCAATCCTTAGCCCCCCCAAACTCACCCGTCCCCCCATACCCCGCCACCCCCCCCCATCTCCCCACCACCCCACCCTCCCCCCCCGTCTACGCCCCCTTTGCCCCACGGCCCCCCCCCCCCCCCCACACATCCCCCCCCTTCATTGCCCCCGCACACCTCCCCCACCCCATAGCCCTCCACCCCATTTGCCCTCTCCCCCTGACCCTCAGTCCTCCAACCCTCGCCCCCAATTACCCCCAGATACCCCCCACCCCCCACTCACCACGCGCCCCGAAGCACCCGCCCCCCACTCATGATGGACTCACCACCCCACCCCCCCCCTCTATGGTGAAATTTTATGTTTGACCACAACTAATGTTTTGCTGTGCTGGTTTATGCACCTAAGCTCACATTAAGAAAGGGATAATGCCAATATTTTGAGTAAGTTACAAGTAGTTACCCAGATAACCTAGAAAACCCGCATTAGAAATTTTCTCGCCCGCCCCCCCCCCGAACCTAGAGCAAATCAAGGAATATGATTGCCTACATATTCAAGAACCATAAATTGCATGCATTACCATTGGACATGAGACTCCAAAAGAATTATGACTAATCCTACTTAACCCAAAGGTGTCAAATAAGACACAATGGGATTACTAACCTAAAATTTGAAAAAAAAGAATTGAATCTGATGCACCCAGGAACTACCACCAGTAATGGAACTATATGAGATTTGGTGATCACTCGATGGGACAAAGGTATAAAATACAAAAAGAACTATGCTAAGATATCCCATAGAAACCACCCGAGTTTAATGGCGTACAAAAGTCTATAATGGCCCCCATGAATGTGTTTGATTGCGCCGTATCATATATACAGAGACCAAGAGATGTGCACACCATCCCCCCGCAAACATCATTGGGCTGTTTGTGAATTTTTTAGCGATTTTTGCGCAATTCCAAGCTTATGCCATTGAAATCTGAAAATACGGTTCCAAAGGTCCGCTGTATTTGTCCGTTCGTTAATGTGGGGTGAAATCCACATCAAGCGATCTGCTACAACTCGCCTGCAGCAGGTTTCGAAACTCTGGTATATTCTGGATTACACAAACTGCGTTGGGGATCCCATACTCTTATATCCGCACTCAGGATATGGCACAGGGGCCCACAAACCTGGAAAAATCCCCACCCCCGATTAACTATATGGGGGGGGGACAAGAGATTGGTTGGGGGGGGGGGGACACCCTAATCTCCACAATAAAGGTGGGGTAAGGGTCCCTTATCGGGCCTTAATGATTTGCACTTGGGGTGTATATTTTGTCAAACAACAGATACCAATTTCCCCACCACCGTGATCTGGCCACCCATGCCCTGATGTATTATGCTTGGGGTGGGTTGGTTATAACTACGGTATTTGGAGTAAGAAATGACTTGGTCAGCACTGGATTGAACCCAAAGCATAAATTGCAATGTCATTGTGACATACTGACGCCCATGGATCACCCCCATTCCCCCATTACAGTGTGAATAAACCACGGACAATGGTTCACCCCATTGGATTTTTGATACGGAGCACACCATAGGTTACACCCAATAGTACCCACATGGAAATGGACCAAACCCCCCGATAATTTTGCCAGTAGTGCATCAGACCCACCCACGCACCCACCGATAGGACATCCCGCCATATAGTGCTGAATACCGGAAATTGACCATGGTGAAACTGATTACCTACCCATAAAAGCCCCATTAAAACCACTAGGTAACACTAAAATTATTATGAATTTGATAAAAAAAATGATACATCAAACTGTAGCAGCAGATGTTTATAAACACCATAAAGTTTGACACACGCTGGTCCACCTGCGAAGGCAGAATGGTGTTGAACAGCACACTCCCCTCTACCACCCATGCCAACACAACAGCGCACCCCACCCACCCCCCTTGGGCCAATTCGCCACTTGATGGTTACAATGATCCGATTTGTATCATGTGTGTTTGTTAATATTGACCGACCCAGCCCATAAGGTTTCCCTGGGGCCAACATTGAGGTGAAGTTACCCCAATCTCCATATAGCCCCGATAAAAACGTAAATGAAATCATCCGCCTAAAGCATTATATATTTAATAAAGGAAAGATTTCAATGAATGGTGGAATAGAACAGTGCGTGTTCACATTGACTGTGGGTACTCGAAATCCCCTCTGTTTTCCTACTCCGCCTGCAAATTGGTTCCTATGGTCGGGAACGCTTCAAACAGTGTTTTTATCGGTACTTGAAAGGCCTCCCTAGTATTACCCACCGCTTCCTGTCATGCAATGAAACCGTGATACCTGTAGTTTCTTGGAAAAATTCCTTGAGATACCCAAGCCCCGATCAAATGTCCCCCCCCCCGCTTACCCTTTCGGCACTTAACTCCAGGTCCATGATTATTACACGGCTTCTACTAAAAGAAAGATCTAATGCTTATTCCTAGAGTGATAGGGAGAGGCAGAAAGCCGGGGACACCGGCAACACTAAACACGACGTGTTGCGCGCGATCTTGGTACACGAATTGGCTGCTCATCACGCGTGTAAGGCCCACATGCAGATCTAACTTCTATTTCAAATCGGGACAGTGTTAAAATTCACTAACCCACTACCAGAGTTAGGTGTTTTAAAAATCCTGAAAAACGCTTGATTGGGAATTATGACATTATACCGGTTTACGTTTGAAAATCATGACAGTACCCAGACACCCACCGGTGTGGATTGAAGTGAAACAAGGGTATGTAATGAAAATGCACATATTTGAAAGTGAAAATGCCACCTGGCTCCTTATAAATTCGAGATATTTGGGTTCCTTAGGGCTTGCTGACAAAGAATATGTAAAACGTTACGAAATAGTCTAGGAATTACCAAGTTATTGGCCAAAATAAAATAGTGGGGGTGTGCCTGACAGTCATGAAAAACAATTCTATCTGCTCAATAAAATTTTTTTATAACGTGTTTTTATGAAGAAAACATTACGTTACGGAAATAGCCTACCATGTTAAACTCCTATTGGAGTTGATTGGAGCGCAACAAATGGTAAAGACTAAACACGATTGGTCGACTATAAATACTATCTTGTGTTGTCAGTGTCAGGGACGGGAAACGTGAGAAAGGGAACAATACTTTTTTTTATTTATTAAAAGATGTGTAGACGTGGTGTGATTGGGTAGAGCTGCGAATATACTCAATTCAGAGCGTCTGTTCATTACCGCATCTTGTACTAAACCTACTAAGAAGCAGGTCGTTGAGCACCAGTGTATATTTTTTTATTAAATAAAGGCTGCGACATCGGCAGATCGGAGTTGTGCTAAGGCTATATTCATTGCCAGTCAACGAAACTGTTTATATTATTATTTCCATGAATTGTGGTAAGCTTGAAATAATTCAATATCTTTTAATGATGAAATTTGAATGTAAAATGATTAATTTTATGTCTGTATATATGTGTGGTTCAGTAGCGAACATGATGTAAAGCCTATAGTGCTCCAGCCTGAACAGAAGGGTCGGAGGAAAGTAAAACTGCATGGAATGGCCAAACAGTACACTGACACCTAGATTATTAACTAGAAAGAAATAATGCTGGAATTGCAGAGGCGTAGTAACCATTAGGGAGGGAAATACTGGTATAAAGTATTTCAGATGAAGCTGACAGTTGGCCTAACGCTCTGAACTCAATGTTTGTGATGTATTGTGCTCAGTGTAGAAATGGAGTATAAATTAGTTCTGACGTAGAAGGTACAACCTTCTTGTTTCAGGGACCGTGGTCTTAAAGTTATTGAGCAGCACCTGGTCAGAGCTTTGCTGAAGCCAGAGGTGGACAGCATACTCCTTGGTCCATATAGCAACCAGTGGGGTGGCTCCAGAACTCATTAAGTAAACGAGCAGAGGAGTCTTTTACTGCAGTCATCACGCACGCAAGATAAGAGAGTGTGGCCATGGAGCTCAACATTATGTACCCCCATCTTAAAATGACATTATAAACTAAAATTAAGAGGGAAATTTAATTGTTTTAATACCAGGAACTGAGAACATCTCCAATACTAGTTCCAATAGAAACAAACTATTGAAGTCATGATGACAAATACCAACAGAGCTTGAACAAAACAAAACCAGTATTACCTCATATTACCACTACACAACTGACACACATAGGATACCATTAATAATATATGTCACTATAAGAATCATATTAATAAATTCTGTACATATAACTTGTAATTAAAATTGATTGTGATTCCTGGTTCCCTTTGTATTTGAATCAGGACACATATACATTCATGACAGCACTGAATACATATTGTTATTTGAAAAGTTATCAGTGACTCCTTTAAGATATCCTCAACATCCCACTTTACCACAGATATATTTCTGGTTATAACAAGAGAACTAGACAGGATCCACATAGCATGGAATTGTGGAAAGACATAAAATGATACATTGAGGAAAAAAAATATAGAACATTCTCTACAATGATGGATTTGGAACGAATTTATACACTTACCATTTGGATAATGTCAAATACAGGAAACATTCAGACACAATTAAATAAGGATAAGCTATGAGGTTTTAATGCTTTTATTGTGAACAATATGATTACATGTTAATGGTTACATTATAATTTAGAAGTCTTCACCCATATGACTAGAAATGTTTTTTATAACAACAATGACCAACCAGATCATTTACTGGAAAAGAAAACATGATGGATAACCAAGGAAGGATAAACTGTAAGATCAACATGACAATAAGGATGTGGACACCTTCAAAATTTCTATGAATAAACTGTAAAATACTTGGAATCAAAAGAATAAATAAATTACACCCATGATTATGGAACATCAGGAAGAAAATAACTTCAACATTTTTAGAGTACTTGAAGCCTTGGGATATGAAACCAATGACAGGAACGGAAATGATATTACACCTTGCTCCCCACAATGACCAATAATATGTTGTCAACATGCATTTAGTTTATGATTAAGTTATGCAAATATGATATACTATTGCTCATATTTCCCAGTGTTGCCACTTGTCACATTTTTTCTGAGTGATGACCTTATAAATGTTTTGAAGATTTTATTGGCCAGTGTTGCCAATTTGAAAATTTGATGAAAAATGTTGTAAAATGCTGGATAGTTTAAATTTTTTTTGAAGTTGATGTCCATCACTAAGTTTTTATATAGAAGTTGATCTCATATAGACATAGGACCCCAGTGTAGGAATTAGGTTAAATTTTTTCGAAACATTTTTAGACTTAGAAAATTTTTTGGACTTTAAATTTTTCTGAATTTTTTTTTTTACTTAGAAAATTTTTAGGATAATTGGGATATTGATAGTATACAAATGTCTCCCTACGGGATACATTTGCAGGGCCCCGGGATCTGTATGTAGCCGCGTATACCGTGATTTCTTCGGATACAGACTATATCCCACTACAAAAACAGAAAGAGGCACAGATTAACATAAAAAAATTAATTCTTATGAGAAACAGAACATAGGGAAGACGATGACATGCATTTTTAATTGGGGTGAGCTTGGCTTCACGTGTCACAGAGTGGTCATGTGATCTCCCTGACCAATCAGGAGCTCAGCATGTTTCTACCGGCAGGAATGTAGAACAGACGCCATTCAGTGAGGGAAAGAAAGCGAACCCTAGCAGACGTGTTTAGTCTAGCGCCGTGAAATTCTTAGTTGAAGAGATCAACTTCACACTTATTTATCAATTGTGCATTCTATGATATTGTGTGATTTTGTGTTTTCAAAACGTTTGTAAGTATTGACTACAAATAATTACACTTGGTTAATAGATCACGCAGCCATGGCTACAGCAGACTTAGGTTCGAAGATTCAATGAAAATGAAACTTAAAGCCTTGCTGAGAAAGAATGCCCCTTGAATTGGAAAAGCATTAAACCTATGGATTCCCACATGATTCAAAAGAAAGCTTTTGAATAAGGAACTATACTGAAGAGCCGGCAGTATATTTGTAAGGACAGAATCTAAATACCCAACGTAGGAACACAGTAGAAACGAGGAGCTCAGTCATATTCAAAATGAAGGTTTAGAAAAAAGGTGCAAAGGGAATTTAGCACTAATGAAATGATACCAGATGTTTTGCACGAATTTTGTACATTGCTGTAAATATGCCATTTTCAGAGACTTTGTTGTATTTGACCAAGTTCAGTGTTTCTCATGAACAAAGGCTATTAAAAGTTATTCCTGTGAAAACCAATGCTGTTGAAGAATCAAATACTTACAGTTGACTATCATGCAAATAAATCAATCTATCCTAAATTAATCAAACATTTGTACATCAGAAATAAAACACATCTGCTCTAACTCAATACATCCTTGAGGATTGTCCCAGAACCTGGAAAAATCCTGTAAGACTGTAAGAGAGCAATCACTAACTCTAGCGGACAAGCTAGTATCTAAATCTAACACTCTCTGCATAAACAGCAACCCCCAATTTCCTGCCCCGGCCACACATCAAGGACTAAGAAAGAGGAAGAAATAAATGTGAACAATGAAGATACCTGGGTGATTAGTCTGAACAAGTCGGTTGTGTAAACAATGTAGACAAAGGGAGGCACATGTTGATCAATGTGCAGCTGTATTACCACTGAACAAGGGAGACAGTTGTGTGAACTTGAAAGGTACATATAGTAAAGGTAAAGATAGTCTCCGTAATCCATAAGGAGCGTGACAGGAGATTGATGATGATGATGAATTTCATAATTTTCCATGAAGTAAAGTGAAGTCTTTAACACCTCACTCACCTACGTCCAGCTTCGAGAGGTGGCATGATACGTTTCCTTCCTCGCTGCCTGCTTTCGCTAACTCAAGAGTCAAGTACCGATTTACAGCTGGGTAGGCTGGCGCCACCGTCTTTCGAATACGGCGCCTTTGCCGAGAGAAGCTAGCGTTCTAGCCTCTCTGCCAATCGGGCGCTCATAGCTATGTGATAGTGTGTAAAAAGTGGAGTCTGCTGAGCGAAAACAAGGAGATAGATATGAGATACAGTGTGAACAAGATAGTCGGTCGTGTCAAAGTGGAGGTAGATGTCCGATCAGTGGCGGATCTACATTTTAGGGACTCTGAAGCTTGAACTCATGGTAGGGTCCCTTTTACACAAAAAAATATTAAAATAAAAAATATTGGGGGAATGGGAAAGAAATGTATTATATAGAAAAGTAGACCGGGGGGCCTGAAACTCAAGCTTCATAGTAGATCTGTGTGCGATAGCGTGTAAACAATGTAGTCAGCGGGGTACAAATGGAAATAGAAACAGAAAACGAAAGCAAAATCTGAAAGCTTTGAGAAATTCAGCGACGGCAATTTCTGGACGAAGACAACGACAACGATTAGGATTATATCAGAGCTGTGTGCTTTCTGTGCTTCTCTATGGCGCGGAGAGCTGGAGAGTTACAGAGAAGGAAATGTCGAAATTGTCCTCTTTTCACACAACATGCCTAAGAAAAATTCTCCGAATCTTTTGGCCCAATACCATCACCAACCAAGATCTGCTTACTCGGAGCAAGCAAGAGGACATGCACACCATCATAGCTGGCAGACGCTGGAGCTGGGTTGGCCATGTCATCAGAAGATACCCCGATGCCATCATGTCACCGGGCGACCTACTACTATGACTATAGTATAATTCGTACTAATTGTTAGGAAGAATAGTCACGAGGTTTTATGGAAATAGATTTAAGATAGGCGAGTATCAGATTGAAACTAGAACTAAGTAAATCTGAATAGCCGAAATACTTCCATCGGGAGACCAATAAAATAAATAGGGAAATATTAAGCCGCCCAACCAAAAGGCTGGAAACGCCGCACTATTTTTTGGGAAGGCAAACTTCGGGATGATAAGGCAGTTGATCTGGGAATGCCAGTGTGTACATATGTACAACCGGAGATCTTGAAGTTTTCAAGACATCGACTCGATAAAGATAATATTACTTAAATGTGTGGGAATTCAGTTGCTGTAAGTAGAACTTCAAGTGATTGTATTTAATAATGCAGAGATATCCAGTAGTTATAAAAGGCCACGAGATTCAGAACTTAAAAACACGGTGTTATTATTTTTGGCCTGCTCACAACACGCAGTCACGATAATGAAGGGTCACCGCACGAGTGAGAAGGTCGCAGTACTTTCCCGTGCCGTGCGATTCATAGTATCGGATTAACAACCCCAGGAGTCAACTGAATAACTTAATAATTCGTTCGGGGTGATTGGAGATATGTGAATATTAATATGGAAGAGGAGATTTTTGAATATTAATAATGAAGATGAGATTGTGAATATTTTTATGGAAAAGGCATTTTTAAGTTTTCACGCACAAGAAGATATAATAAAAAAGGACATTTGATAGACAGGCTCGGAATGCCTCATTTGCACAGATAGCAAGCTGAATTATAAGGAATGAAGCAGAGCTTGTAAAATAACAGATTTAGCCACAGAATCTGATAAGAAAATTAGAGACACTATTGTGAAAGAATAATTACTCATTTGAATAGATAGCAAGGAGAAGGTAACCAGTAAACGACCAGCACACGGATACATTGTTATGTGGATTGGTATGAAGAAAAATGTATACATTTGACTTTGTTTACTATGCATTGGTAGAATTACCTAAATAAAATTATTGTTTTGGATCTGGAGAGTTTACTCTATTATCTCTCGTTGATGAAGTCTTACAGTAAATATATATGAAGAAATACATGCAAATCATTGTCACGCCACATATAACAACACAGAGGAAGGTTGGAACGGACTAGGTCACAGATATCAACAAGAATAAAGACCTCTGGTAGTATACCAGTATTCTTGACTTGGATGATATATCAAACATCTACACTATACTAATCACCTCCCCACGGTCACACAAAAACCTATATGGTGCCGCGACCAGTCCTCTGAGTGGCATAGCAGGTAAACTTATATGGTACCATAACCAGTTCTTTGAGTGAGAGTGACATAGCATCTAACCTATATGGTACTACGACCAATCCTCTCAGTGTCATAGTATACAGGAAAGGTCAAATTGGACTAAGCTGATAGGCTATACATAGGATTTTTGCAAATGGATGCAATATAACAACAACATCAACAACAGCCCACACTAGGTCCACTACCAACAGAACAAGAATCCTACAGAGAAGCATAAATAGTTGAGTTGAAGAGACATTGAGACATGGAGAGGTGTTCGAGAACCATAGAGAACAGAAAGAAGAGAATAGCAATGAGAGACTTCGATTCAGAGTTAAAGCGCTGTAGAAATTATGTAGTGGATTTCCCTTGGATAAGGATAGTAGATGGATTTGTTGCAAAAGTCTATAAGATAGAAATAAAGGATATTGTGGAAATTAAACTACAACCATTGAAAGTGAAAGAAGGGAGACCAAAATTAAATTTGAAAAAAAGAACCGAACCGACAGTTACTAAAATGGAAACCAAAACAAAGAATGTCGCAGTGCAAATAAATAACAGGTGTAGGAAGAGTCTAATCCCAGTTAGGGTAAGGTCAAGACAGGTTATAGATGACTTACCTGATTTGGTCAGTGTTAAAATGGTCAGTAAGACAGAAAAGGTGACATCTGAAGAAAGAGATGTGAAGAATGACAGTGCAGTCATGAAGCCATATACATTCTTGTCGATGCCATGGAGTCAAACACAGGCATGTAAGAAATATAAACAGCGTAGCACCCCAACCAACTATACTTTGTGGAACGAGGAGAAAAATTTAACCACAAAAGCGCACGTTACACAGTTAAAGAGAGATAATCATCGCCCCATAGTAAGGACAAATCTCGCCACAGATAGACCGACGAGAACAGCAACTCTCCACTATCAACCGTCCAGCTCATTATCTAACACTGCCTATGGTGAATTTGAAATTGACGATGAACAACCAGTTATGACCCACACTCAGTCGAATGATGCCATAAACCGACTGCGTCAGTTCAGAGATAATTCAGACAGCGAAGACGACATCCCACTTGCAGAATTAAGAGAAAGTCTTCAATACAGAGATGCAAGATTACAGAACGAAGAATCTAACAAACCCACTTTAGATTCGCATGAGGATGAAACCCCACAGCAGGTGATAACAAATCAAACATATTATAGATCAGAGGTGCCAACTACAAGCTCATATCAGTCAAACGAAGAGTGGAGCAGGGACGACGACATTCCTCTTCAGCGAATGCGAGATCAGAGAATAGATCAAGCCCCTATTATTTCAGATGAGGAACAACATACCACGCAGTCTCAAAATACAGATGCTGAATTATCCACGCACACCCTTACTGAGATCATAGATAAATGCTTCTCGACCACCGAAGAGCAGAATCCGACATCGATACACTTAGCCCACTTGATAACCAGGACACCACGACAAATGAAGTTTTCACTAACATTAGGTCAACCACCAAACGTCCATACGTGACTTCTTCTGACGATTCCATACCCAGTGCGAAATATATACGACCATCACAAGAGCATGTCAGAAATAAAATACTTCGCAAACGTCGCCCTACACAGATAAGCAAATCAAGTCTTCAACACTTACCTCCCACACCATCATTACCAACTTCATGTCGAGCGACGATAGGCACAACGCTTTCAACGCCAACTGCAACGTACGACAGTCGCCTATCCAAACGTGAGATAGCACTGTTAGAACTCGCCAAGCTTCTGTAGAGAGCGATTTTAGTACTGGTTTTACCACCCCACTACATCAGTACTCACCAGCCTTATTTTACGCCGAATTGATATTTTACATCTTTATTTTCTTTTTCACGAGAGATGTCAGCCCCTTTTCACCACCATACTACTGCCCATGGTAGTATTTGCAGCGAGAGATGTCAGCCCCCTTTTCATCACCATACTATTGCCCATGGTAGTATTCGCAGCGAGAGATGTCAGCCCCTTTTCATCACCATACTACTGCCCATGGTAGTATTCGCAGCGAGAGATGTCAGCCCCCTTTTCACCACCATACTATTGCCCATGGTAGTATTCGCAGCGAGAGATGTCAGCCCCCTTTTCATCACCATACTACTGCCCATGGTAGTATTCGCAGCGAGAGAGGTCAGCCTCTTTTCATCACCATACTACTGCCCATGACAGTATAGGCAATGACAGATGTCAGTGCCACACCAGTAAAACCTATGATCGGTAACAGCAGGTTATGTAATGATCAGTGATTTTTTAGTCCTTAAGGACACAGACAAACATTGTATCACAAGACATATGTGTGATATTAGGTACTTTCATTATATTATTTACATTGTTTAATACATTGATACCAATTTGAAGTGCACATGCTTAGGATAATGCTTACAGATCTTATGATAAGATTTCAGAAAATTAGACAAGCCAATCGCACTAGGCGATCCATACTTCCTTTTATAGGAAATGCGCTGGAGTACATTTTTTTAGTACTGCTACTGACTTTAATTATGGCAACTTAAAACAGAAGCAAGGAAATCAACTTACAACATGCCATACCAGACTTAGCTACAAAGCAGGAGAAGAGAGAACATGTCATTGGCAAAAGCCTAACTATTGTGAAGAGCACACAAAAAACGCTATTGCATCGAATTGGAATAGAATAAATGACCTCAGATCAGTGATGATACACTTAATGAATTTTATCGATGCATTGTTTGAAAATGATGATGAGAACATAAAATGTTATGCACAAGAACTTAGCCACGGTGATAAGATAAACGAGATTGCCTGGTTAGGCAACATTTATTAGCATTAATTATTATCACTATACTGAGTGGTCTGCTTATATTAAAGTACGAAGTTATATACGAATACTTGGTTAAGAACAGAGTCCTGTTAACACTACTGCTGATGGTGACAACCAAATGAATCCTCATGATATCACCCAGAGAAAGTGTTACTGAGAACGTCCCCATGACTACATTTACTCCCCATCCCATCACCTACCCGCTTATACCCCCGCTAACGCTACTGTGACATGCCTGTAGTAGAACATACTCATCGCAGTAACACTGCTTTGCACTGTAGTTATACCCATGTAGAGCCCATAATGTTGGGACAGACAGGAATATTTCGCAAAGTGCGATACAAAAAAAAAAAATGTTGATGAAGTCAAACCCACATGAACAACATTGTTACGTTAAAGTTAACATACATTTATACTGACAGGCACATACATTATTGGATATCCCTTCCAATGATTAGTCACTACAGTTTTAACTGTTATTGTTTATCCATCCATCATGCAATTGTTTGGTAAAAGTTGAGAAGAAAACCTTGTACATATTATTTTTTTTTTTGCTTCACAATTGAACATTTTCTAGAGAAGAAAACGGTGTTCAGACACACATTTTTTGACAAAAAGAAATGACAGTGCAGGTGCATCCAAGACTATTATCAGTCGCGCACAATTCACTGACGACATTCCTCTCCACATACATTCTCACTTACTTGTTACCGTAGAATAGGGTCATATGCTGACTGATAGCTAAATTTTTTTTTGGTGAAAGTTAAATTTGAATATTACAAAAGATGAGATTACTCAGTACGTCTTTATGCCGGACACTGAGCTGTCATTGGCAATAGATGTTTTAAAGACATCAAATGTCTTCTGTAAAATCACTGACCTCAGTGACAGAAGAGATGTCGCACTGTATTTATGTATAATAAATTGACAAAATGTTTGAAGTTCATTGAACCCTATTAAGTTTGAGTTTGGTTTATTGTATTGCCACTGAGATGCCACGGATAGGTAAAAGTTTAAACGAGTCATATTGTGATGACTTGTGAGATTTTAATTGTTTGTGGACCTTGTCATGAAATGGTTAGTAACATTGTTGTTAACTCACCACAGTTATTTTTTTTTGGTTTGGTGTTTGTTATGAAACATTGTATAGGAGCCTCTACTGGCCGGTGATAACACATAAATCTTTTGGATGATAGCATGTACTTAGACGAGTATACTTAGGGTCCCTCGATTTACGAATATTTTTTATCTCTACGCACGAGAGCCCCCGATTTACGATATTAAACTTTTTTTTGTTCTCATTTTCTCAACAGGGAATTTTAGGGATTTGGATTTATATTTTTGATAGAACGCAAATGTCTCCTTACAGGATACATTTGTATAACCCCGGGATCTGTGTCACCGGGCGACCTACTACTATGACTATAGCATAATTCGTGCTATTTGTTAGGAAGAATAGTCTCGAGGTTTTATGTAAATAGATTTAAGATAGGCGAGTATCAGATTGAAACTAGAACTAAGTAAATCGGAATAGCCGAAATACTTCCATCGGGAGACCAATAAAATAAATAGGGAAATATTAAGCCGCCCAACCAAAAGGCTGGAAAAGCCGCACTATTTTTTGGGAAGGCAAACTTCGGGATGATAAGGCAGTTGATCTGGGAATGCCGGTGTGTACAGATTTACAACCGGAGATCTTGAAGTTTTCAAGACATCGACTCGATAAAGATAATATTACTTAAATGTGTGGGAATTCCGTTGCTGTAAGTAGAACTTCAAGTGATTGCATTTAATAATGCAGAGATATCCAGTAGTTATAAAAGGCCACGAGATTCAGAACTTAAAAACACGGTGTTATTATTTTTGGCCTGCTCACAACACGCAGTCACGATAATGAAGGGTCACCGCACGAGTGAGAAGGTCGCAGTACTTTCCCGTGCCGTGCGATTCATAGTATCGGATTAACAACCCCAGGAGTCAACTGAATAACTTAATAATTCGTTCGGGGTGATTGGAGATATGTGAATATTAATATGGAAGAGGAGATTTTTGAATATTAATAATGAAGATGAGATTGTGAATATTTTTATGGAAAAGGCATTTTTAAGTTTTCACGCACAAGAAGATATAATAAAAAAGGACATTTGATAGACAGGCTCGGAATGCCTCATTTGCACAGATAGCAAGCTGAATTATAAGGAATGAAGCAGAGCTTGTAAAATAACAGATTTAGCCACAGAATCTGATAAGAAAATTAGAGACACTATTGTGAAAGAATAATTACTCATTTGCATAGATAGCAAGGAGAAGGTAACCAGTAACGACAAGCACACGGATACATTGTTATGTGGATTGGTATGAAGAAAAATGTATACATTTGACTTTGTTTACTATGCATTGGTAGAATTACCTAAATAAAATTATTGTTTTGGATCTGGAGAGTTTACCCTATTATCTCTCGTTGATGAAGTCTTACAGTAAATATATATGAAGAAATACATGCAAATCATTGTCACGCCACATATAACAACACAGAGGAAGGTTGGAACGGACTAGGTCACAGATATCAACAAGAATATAGACCTCTGGCAGTATACCAGTATTCTTGACTTGGATGATATAACAGTCAGTGGCCATTACGCCTAGTGGCGTCTTAGGGCAACAGCAGATAGGTTTTCTTTGCCATTGTTTCCCATCACGCCTAGTGGCGTCTTTAGGGCAACGGCAAATCAACCCATTTGCTGGTTTCCGTAATCGAAGTGACTGGCAAACGGGTGATCAGCCCGTTGTTAACAAACATCTACACTATACTAATCACCTCCCCACGGTCACAATCACGAGAACAGCTATGCTATGGACCCCTGAAGGAAAATGAAAGAGAGGTCGACCAAAAACAACCTGGCGGACGACTGTGGAGGCTGAGATGCAAAGAATGAACCAGAGTTGGGGCACTGTACGAAGGATGGCCGCCGACCGAGCAAAGTGGAATCAATTTGTTGTTGCCCTACAAGACGCCACTAGGCGTGATGGCTACTGACTGCTTTGACGGTCGGCGGCTAAGGATCAAAGAAGAAGAAGAAACAGAAAGCTACCTTCAAAACGAAAGAAACTGATTTGATTTCAGCTGCATTTGTTTATTATGTTTTCTGTAAATAAACCATGGTATTTGACTCGGCTGAGTTATGCAGATTTGTCGAGTTGAATTCAAAGTTACAACTCTGTTAGTAAGTACACCACTATAGCACCTTATAACAACTATCGAGAGAAGAACGAACCAGTCGTATCTCTACAAGAATAAACATCTCTAGCGGACGGCTAGTAACTAACTTGATAGATAGAAAGAAGCAGTCACATATATAAGTACTATTAATTGGAGCCGTGACTAGCTCACAGTCACATCTATGTACTATTAAATTGGAGTAGTGACTTACCCACGGACCTATAATCACTATATAGCGCGGTCACGCTAACTCTGCAAACGTTTGCGCTTTGTCGTAGGTTTCCTCAACGGGGTCATCTGCAATGGCGACTCTGTAATTCAGAAGGAGAGAAGAAGACGGATGATTATGATAATGATGATGGCGATGATGTATCATGTTAACATGTAGTTCAAATTTTTAACAATCTTCATCAGTAACTAAGTTTAGTAATAAAGAATCTTGGTAAAGGTAAAGGATCCCGTTACACGCCCATTGAGGCATATTGGGAATATGGTGTTAGGTCCATATTATCTCGACCATCTGCACACTAGGGGTCTTGACTTAACCGAATTTTGTAATTGTCCATCACGATGACAAAGCACATTTCAAAATCGCATAATAACGGTATGACCCAGACCAAAGGTTCCCAGCCTGGGGTATGTGTACCCTCGGGGTAAAGGGGTGGGGGTGTAGAAGAAGCTTGTTAGGGGCGTACGTGGAATATCTGGTAAATGACTATATTTTCCTACTGAAATATTCCAAAAAGCAGCAGTGCTAGTGAAAATAAAAAGGTTGGATTGGAGAGAGAACGGGTTGTCTTGTTCTTAATCAACGCCAAAGCAAGGGGGAAAAAAACAAAAAACTAGAGGCTGAACATGATATGCGGGTATCTCTTAAAAAAAAATACAAAAAAAAACTGTATCAAGAATTAAACTGTTGGTTGACAAGAAACAGAATCAAAGGTCGCACTAATTTATTTGACTATGGTATCATAAATATTTAACAACTTAATAATACTTTTAAAAAAAATGTAGTTATGTACCGAATAAAAATGTCTATGAAAAATTGATTAACCTATTTATTTATTTTCTTAAGTGTACATGCACTGTAAACTCTAGAATTTATTTCCTCTCATACTGAACATAGGTACTGGAAGATTTACTAAAAGTCAAGCGGGTACGCAGACCGAAAAAAAGTTTGGAACCCTTGACTACTAAAGTGCGTACAATAAAGATTTACAGCACACATTGATCGAGTTACCCGTTCACCGAGTTCCGCTGAAGATGGGTTACGTTTTGTCTATATACAGATACACAATGTCTATTTATAAACGATGACATGATTAGTAATAATACGACGCGTTTTTGGCCAACATGGCGGCTTCCAGTCTACTGACCTTATAGGGGTCAACGAAAAAAAAAATTAACAACAACAACCTGAGACAGATCATCAACTTTATGAGAGATAAATATTAGGTATATGAGCACGAACGAATACAACGAAGATGAAGCATGTTTCTGAACATATATTACTACTTAACATCCTTAACGTTATCTCCTGATAATTATTCTTGGTTGTCTGGCTCGACTGTTAACTTTCCCTTGTTTCTTTCATTCACTGACACTCGCCGTGGAACGACAACTAATGGCTCACGGGCCTCCAGCGGACCGTGGACCTACCACTCTGATTAGCACCAATTCAGTTTTTGTTTTTAAAACTATTTTAATGTTGGTAACTTCTTTCTCATTATATCACTTCAGCTGCTAAGTATCGTGGAAAGTTCCAACGATATTCTCGGACATTTCATGCGACTTGTACGACAATATAACCTGTACTAATGGCAGCTTCCAGAGCCGGAAACCTTAAAATAAAACATTAAAATGTTCACATGTAAATGAACATCTGTTACAGCGAGTACTTAGGCTGACTAATAACACGCAAAAGTGTGTAATCCTATTCGTATAATAATAATAATAATAAATTCTGTTAAGCACCAAACACGGCGCATAAGGCAGAAATCAGTGCTCTCCAGATTGTTCGTTGTGACGCCAATCCTCTTAGCTCTTGCACATTATTTAATCCCAACGTTCTTCCTTCTCTTATTATTGTTCTTCTAAGTGTTTCTTTCTTTTGGACTTCCTTTTTTCCTCTTACCCCCAGGAACCCAAGTGAGCGCCTGTAGTGGTATTCTGATAAAACATGACCAATATTGCAACAGACTAGTCACATGTAACCATCCTAAATTTACACCAATATACATTTGTGTACACAAAAAGGTCTCGTCGCCAATAAAAAAGCTTGTCGTTTGAATAAACAAACTTGCGAAAAGGAATAAGTGTTCAATTGAAACAGGAAACTTTGACTGCACATATAACTCGCGTTATTTTATAATGTGGCCAATTTATAACTCACTAACGGTGATAATGGTATGCAGCAAAGGGTTCTCATAGAATGACAACTTGAACAATACTGAGATATTAAGCAGTTTGTCCAATCTTTTCTGCATGAACAACCTTGCATTTTAACGATATTTTTACGCAGCTTGGATCAAATTAATACATGCAAAATGTTAAAAATTTCCTTTGCCTTCACGTCTCAAATTCTCACTCACTCACACACACACGCACGCACGCACGCACGCACACACACACACACACACACACACACATATATATGGATGTCACGGCGCTATTTTGGGACGCGCGTTAGCTGCTTGCTCATAGGCAAAGCAAGCCGTTCGGGAACGGACGTACGGGCTGGCGACAATCGCCGAACGACTGGGTCATTTGACCAGCGGGAAATTCGAGCGCCAAGTGTTTTGAGCGCCAATAGGATTCAGCGCTCGACTGTCGTTCCGGTAGATGAGTTTTTGCCAGCTTGTATACTGCCCATATTCTGTGCAACCAGTGTTTGTTATAGTAAATCCAGTACGACAGTGGTATCGCCCTAGGAGTGGGGGTAGCCAGCTAGCATCTTCCCGCCACCATAGTTAGAGGGTTCTGATATATATATATATATATATATATATATATATATATATATATATATATATATATATATATATATATATATATATATATATATAGTGACATGTTATGTAAATAGACTACATGAATCCGTCCGCCTTCGCTTCCCACCTTTGTTCCTCATTAGTATGCACGGTTTGTTACGCTAAATCCATGACTTTTCGCTATCTGTCTAACTCATATTTTAGCCATGCCTATCTTTCTTGTTTAATGCGCTGACGAGCGTCTACCTAGATTCGTAACTGTCATTCCTTTCAAAGGAGACGAACCCAGTGCGTTGGCCTGAAGCTCCTATGCGAGCAGAGCCGTTAGTATTACGACAACTGACAGAATTCACGGGCCCAAAACACGTGGAAGGTAATCAGCTTTGAAGTCTCTACAAGGGGAAGGAAATCATGTGATGTGGTACGGACAGGGAGACAATCGCCGAGATCAGAAGCCTTTGTTTTCGATTCAACGGCGAACAGAGCGAACGGAGGAAATTCTTTATCTCGAAAGAAAACAACGTTGATTCCCCCTGATTGCCCAAGCGTGACTTTCGTCATCTATCAGCGAAACAACGCTATTCTTGTATAAATGCCCAATCTCCGAAAATCAGTTATCTAGTCGCCTCAGAAAATTTTTGGAATATCTAGCGCGCGATTCTAAGAGCCATGGTGGAAGTGTAGTATTAGAATTTCGTGGAGATTAATTCATTTCTGTTTGCGGTAGTAGATACTAGCATTTTCGTGATTTTATGTGTTAAGTTTATTATTAGAATTCACTGGGATTTTCTAAGTGCTAAAAATGGTGTATTGACGGAATACCATTTACTTCTATCCATTATGTGTAATTTTATAAATGACTAGTGTTTATATCACGTGTTAAAAGCGATAAGATAAGCTAGGCACTTGTGGTTTCTAATCTAATTTAATAACGGAGTGGATAAGAGATCTTAAACCTTACGCATGACAGGATAGGATATTGATATTGTGATTAAATGTTTTCTATTTCTTCCTAAATCTAGGCTTGATCAAAAATCAGCGAACTAGCGGTCTTATAAGCTATCCAGAGATATTATCGTATTATTAGGTCTTCGATTTTTGACCTGTGCGGTCCACTTTCTTCACTCATGAGAGAGGCCAATCTAGAAACAATAAACATAATATTAAATTAGACCTAAACATTACAAGATTTTTATATCAATTTGATCAGCGCGCTGTGGCAAGATTATATATATATATATATATATAATATATATATATATATATATATATAAATATATTTATATATTATATATATATATATATATATATATATATAT
Source organism: Oreohelix idahoensis (assembly GCA_024509875.1). Taxonomy (NCBI): domain Eukaryota; kingdom Metazoa; phylum Mollusca; class Gastropoda; order Stylommatophora; family Oreohelicidae; genus Oreohelix; species Oreohelix idahoensis. The sequence goes on along the minus strand of JAMPIV010008454.1, from coordinate 2,014 downwards.
ATATATATATATATATATATAATATATATAAATTTACCTGACCTATGACAGTAGTTTTCCACGGGGATTATACTCAAGAGAATTCAATGTTCAGAATCGACCATGAACTCAGAGAACAGCCGATAATTATTATTAACATTTGCATAACGTAACAGAGTGTCGCAGCAACCAGAGGCTAGACAGCACAGGAACAATATATTTTTCTTTCTATGACGGTGACCATCACGAATACGTCTTATTCCAATCAACTATATGCAGTGATACATGAATTATACAGGAAAAACAATTAACGCACCAACTTTGGCGACTACCTTGACATTAGCAGTAAGCACCAAGGATAGTCTGGGGCCGGAATTGGCAAACCACATGACACTGTAGGGTCATATTATTGTTAGCATTTTTTTTTTTCAAGGAATATCTGCGACAACTCCTGGGTAAGCGAGTATGCGTGTGGCCACAGAATGACTGAACGAAAGAACAGAAAGAGAGAAACATATTTTTCCCTTGTTACCATCAGTATACTAAGCTTTTATTTTTTTTTAAATTTCCTCACTAACCTGATTATTTACGGGATAGCTTAACTAGGAACTCGTTCTTTTCCTTTACTGACTATTCCATACCCTTATTGTTAACCTTTGACCTTTTGGGGTTATTAACTTCTGTTGGGATCCTTTCTCTACAAGAGGGGTGGGAAATATCGGGTTATTTCAATTTGTCTTAAACCATGCTTTTATTGATATGTATATGCTTGATGTTGTGAAGTCTTTTTTTAAGTGATAATAAACTTAATAAAATTTAATTTAATGTGTTGGTCGAAGCCCTACCCATATATATTATCCATAGTTTTTCACGTCTGTGCGTATTCGTCACGTAATTGTGTATGTATGTGAGGTGTAACTTATCTTTGTTATATAAAGAGCGAAAGTTCGTCTGATTACAATAAAGTCGTATATATAGGTTGGAGTAGAGAAACTACTCACTCCAGAGACTGATCTTTCTCTACACTATCACACCCTTCGAGAACAAATCTATTTTCCTACACCTTATTCTCACACATTTTCCACTATCACCTCTGCTCAGACCGGACCATCAAAAATCAATAAACTTATCTTATAAAATTACGACATATATATATATATATATATAATATTATGTGTGTGTGTGTGTGTTTGACTGCGCCATCTTTGTTAACACCAGTGTCTCCGGTGGTTCTGATGCCTTTCTACCACAAACATCTTCAAGAAGGGAAGATATATTACTATGGCCACAATAAAGCCTAGAAATAGTTGTGTTGTATATGTGTGTTTTTGCTCTTTCTAGAGCATTTATCGTGGTGTGTTATTGAATTTGGCCCAATAACAGCGTCGCAGCACTTGTGAGTTGTTAGACCTAGGGCCTTTATATAAAGAAAGAGGATGGCCAAGCATGGGCCCTTTTTCGCAAAGAAGCAGCCTAGAGAGAACAAACGAAGATAGGCACGCCCTGTGTGGGTAGAAGAAGAAACAAAGAAATGACACGTGTGTTAATTTAGGTAGAAGGTGTAGTGTTAGAAAGAATACAGGGATGTAGGTCTTACATATTTGGTATCAGGTTTAACAAAATAGATAGAATAAATGTGTGTTGTTAAGGAGATTTATTTTAGGACATGATGTTTCTTTTGAAAAGATTAGGTGGGGGAAAAATGATATGGTGGGGTGCCCCAGATTTTAATAGTGTTATGTCCAGATTGCGGCTGTAAAGAGTTTAGTAGCAATTATTTCATTCATCGACCGGGCAGAAGGCATAACTAGTAGGAAACTATTTCATACATGGAACTGGACAGAGATTTATCGGGATGGAATTTAGATAATATTAACTGTTGGCAAGATGGCAGCCACGTGTTCATGAAAAGCATCATGCACTGTTACTAAAGGGGGCCCAGGGAGTCTGCATAAACTCGGCTTAGTTTCACGCGTTGTAGCCTTTACAGTTACGCTATTTTATGTTTGGGTTAATTGACCATGTGGGTGAAGGC